>CM060375.1:14389155-14700030 GCA_030545235.1 Helianthus tuberosus | reverse complement strand
AGGCGGCTGATACACATGACACTACTCATAGGAGTACTTGTGCTTTCAAACCAAAATGATACGATATAATGGAATACGACATCACACGTAACCAATTTGATCCGGAACTTGCAGTATAGTCCATATATATTAAAAAATGATGTATAATGGAAAAAACGTAAAATTTAGACTATTATCGACGCGTTTGTGAATTAAAAACAATTTTAAAAAATTTAAAAAAGGCCCTAAGCGCTGCGCTTTGACCTAAGAGGGGCGTTTTGCCCCCCCCCCCCCCCCCCCCCCCCAAAAAAAAAAAAAAACCAAAGCGCCGCTCTATGGCCAAAGCGCGGCGCTTTGATGTAAAGTCAACCGACAAAGCCTGACAGACTCAGTTCTTGTCGGTTGACTTTACACCAAAGCGCCCCGCTTTGGCCATAGCGCGGCGCTTTGGGGTGTGAAAATAATTTTCTCCGTGTGTAAATAGCATGACCCATCAGAATAAAATGACCCATGATATAACTACATAAATGATTGATTACTAATGCCTATGCCCACATGTATATATAAAACACCATGTGGTAGAAAAAAGACGGTCAATGTGTACCAGTTTTTAGTTATATTTACAATAATACATATTGATGTCACGTGGAAATCTAATGTCCACTAGTAACGAGATGGGATCATCACTAAAATCACCTCAACCATGTAATAATAAATATTAATAAATCTATACTATATAATAAAAAAAATTATTTTTAGTACACTTGTTATCATATTAGGCTATGTATCTTATGGATAATTATTATTTAGCTTAATCTCTTTTAATTAATTATAGATAGCCCTCATATTAAATATTATTTAGTTTAATATCTTATAGATAATTATTATTTAGTTTCATTTTAATTTAATCTCTTCTAGAAAAAAATTCATAATTATTTATTAAAGAAACATATTTTTTTAATAAAATATCTAACTATAAATTTTAAAATTCGTTTGATGAAAAAGAAACACACTCAAATATCTTATTTATTTATTATGGGGATTTTAATTATTGTCTATTAGTTGATTTTAAAAAATTTATACATAGTTAGGTTCAAATATATATATATAAAACAAAATGTTGCAATACGTCGTTAAAATCAAGCTAAAAATCTAATAATTATGTAAATATTTTATGGATTCAAATTATTTTCGGTAATGTGCGAATTATAATTGTAACTTTTTATTTCTCATTAAATATAATGTAATATGTGAATACAATAATAAGTATTATATAATATAATATATTTATTTTTGTATCATTTTCAACGATTACATGTTTCTTTGATAAATTTTATAATAGTAACATACATCATCTTTATATTAACTCATTTATGTCAATTTGGTATATAAACGTCTCCATCTTTGGTTTGCATTTACAAGAAATATTATTATATAGTTTAGATTGTTCAACCTGTGTAATACACAGGGAACTAACCTAGTGATAATATATAGCGCGTTTCTTGAATCTTTTTAAGGTCAAATGGATTCAAACACGATGCAAGGTTAACAAGGTTGACAGGGTCGTCTCCGAGAAGTTGAGGGGTTCTCAAGGCCCTGTGCGAGTTTAAAAAAAGGGCCCCTAAAGCGCTCTCTCTCTCCACACACACACACACACACACACACAAACACCCCCCCCCCCCCCCCCCCCGGTTATAGAATGATAAATGAGCCAAAACTAAATAGGTTATCGTTTTAGTATTTTTTTTTTTTAGTTAAATTTAATTATGGTTCCGTTTACAACTGCTTTTTCCACTAAATCACATAGCCATTATGTGTTAACATTTATTTTTAATTACCTTTATTTGTATAGTATATATTAAAAATTTTCTTCTGAGCCCTCCGGGATAATGGGCCCTGTGCGGTGGCACCTTCCGCACAGGCCCAAAGCCGGCTCTGAAGGTTAAGAATAATCTAAACTAAGGAACGTGTTTGACTTTTTAAGGATATCGAAAATGAACATATGTTTACAGAAAAGATTAAGAGGAAAAAGATACAACCACATCAAAATTTACAGAAAAGATTAAGAGGAAAAATATACATGTTGATCAGTTTTGTTTTAAACATAATGGAAAACATGTAAATAATACCTGATATAGCAGACATGACAGCAAAGAATCCAGACACAGATGCAGCCATGGAGTTCGACATGATAGTCAGCTTGATCTGGTTCCCTTTTAGGATGTATGTTCTTAATAGTAGTAACGAGTTCTTTAGTATTGAAGAACTCATAGTGATGGAGAGAGAGAGGAGGTCGAATTTTAAGTGATGTTATGATTGTTTAACCCTAATCCCTCTCTAGTAATATTCTTATATACACCCAAGAGAAAACCCAATTAGTTAATAAGGGTAATATGGTTCATCAACAATTACCAACTAATTGTGTTATAGGTTTTAATGTATTAAATGATAATGACGACTACTAAATTAAATACATGTAAATAAATATTTAATCTTGCAATACAACCACATCTAAAGGATTTGTTTTGAGTTAAAATTAATGGAAATTATAGTTAAAACTTGTATTTTTAAAATTTTAAACACAACTAATTATATAAATGTGAATGAAATATTAGTTAATGCTTAAGGTATGTGTTTGAAATTTTATAACTAAAACTAAGTAATATAAAGTATTTACAAGTAACGAGTCAAATATCTTTGGTAATATACGTGTGGTATATTCCAACACCTACATTAGTCGAGTTAACAAACAAGCTCCGACCAAAAATAGCTTGCTGGTATAAACTAACTCGTCAAAACTCGGGTTGGTTTGGCTCGCGGGCTGATTTCACTTGTGTAATTCACGCTTGTATGTATTAGTTTTTTTCCTTGGATAATGTGTCGCAACCCCCGACCTCTACCCCGGGAACAGGAATCGCGAACCAGTCAAGTGGTATCGGTGTTTATTAATTTGACAGTGGAAATAAGACATCAGTATCGTAGTTAGGAAATAAATTTCAGAGTTTCAAAACACCAAACTTTTATAATAAACAAATGGGATAAAACTCATGTTTCATTCGTAATATCTTTATAGGGATAAACCCTAGTTGTTGAAAACATAAACCTTTTTATTTAGGTAAGGCCCTGTTTGGTAGCCTCTTAATCCATTCAGAGGTTGTCTCTTAATGAAATCATTTGTGGCCTTTATGTCTGAATGAATAAGAGGTAACCTTATGTCTGACTGGATAAGAGGTAACATCTGAATGGTACACCATCACATGTCACATTCTTCTACATTATCTTTGTTAAACTCTTAAATGATTTCATTAAGAGGTAGCCTCTTAATGTCATTCAGATGCTACCAAACAGCCCCTAACTTTATAGCCACTTTCTTTAAGCCTTCAGTGCTCCATAGTTGGCTTCTTTATGGCTTCACATTAAGTTACCTGAAACACGTTTTAAAAACATTTTATCAGCAAAAAATAATGGCGAGTACATTCCAATATATAAAAACATCAGTTGTTATAACTGTAACAACCCGACTCTTCGGGTCATTACTAATTGTCGTCATTTCTTACCTTAACCGCTTGTACTCTGGGATTCGATTAACGCGACGGGTTAAACTACGTTTTAAACTATATTTTAACGCTTATTACAACGCTTATTCAAAACGCAGTTTTCGCATTTAAACGCTACTCACAACACATACTATCTGAACGCATTTTAACGCATTTTATCGCATGTTACATCGCATGTTTAGACTAAACGCTATCACAACGCTAACGCAACGCAAACTCGACGCAAACTCGAAACGCAGATTTACTTATGTTATGTGTGTTATTTGTGTGATTGATTGTTTATTTATTATGTGGTTATAAACGCAATACTTACATGCTCAACGCTTACTCACAACTCGCTTAAACACAACGCAACGCTTAACAAACGAAACGAAAGTTAGAAAACTAACTCGCACAACACGGCTGTCCGAATGGACATCCGATCGAATGGACATCCGCCCGGATGGCCATTCGACCGGGCGACCATCCGACCATTGTCATTTCGTGCACCGACTTACTCTCTCTCACTCGCCTATAAATAGTACCCGTACACCTCATTCTCTGATGTTGACACTTCTATCCGCCCACGCACACTCAGTTGCTCTCAGTCACTTTTAGACACGATTCAAGGCCATTTCGTAAGTATTTCTTCTCAAATCTTGTACAATTTTCATCACTAAACTCTTCTACATCATCTTCTTCATCAAACTCACACACAAACACTAACTTTTCTCCCGAAATCGCCTGGTTTGGACCTCTTGAAGGTGTTCTTCACTCATTTTGCTTATGCAACCTGTTGTGGCGCACCAACTCATCAAGATTGGTTCAGATCTAAGAGATTTCCACAACTTTTCAACTGAGTTTTGCAAGATTTCACACTTCTTCATCTATTTTCAAACTTTTCTACAACCTTCACACAAGACCGATGGAATCTGGGCTCATTCAGACTCTCTACTCGTTCCTTAGTTGAGAGCCGGCTTGAAAACGGATTTCCACCGGAGAGATGACCGATTAACGGGTTGAACATGAAATTCCATCAAGCACAGTGAGTCCGATCGAATGGGCTAAGACCATTCGACCAAATGAGCTGGACATGGTGTGTTTCCGTTGTTTGACACGTCATCACGCTGTCTCCGTTAAACTTAAAACTTTTACTAGAAAATGTTACAAATTTTCAAATAACAGATCGCCCACTCGAGTGGCCATCCGATCAGATGACCATCCGATCGAATGACCATTCGACCAAGTGACCCGTCCCTTACACAAATCCTTGTTCAAAACAAATTGATTAAACTTCGAACTTTAACGATTTACAAACACCTACACACTCACTCGAATGGCCATCCGCTCGGATGGGTTATCACCATTCGTTCGGATCACCATTCGAACACTCTACCACCCGACACTCTGTTACGCACTGTTCAACGCTTACGCTACTTTTCTATGCTCAGACTAACTCCAACGCGCTCCCTTCAATCCAATCAAGTCTGTGTTTACTAGTTAAACACGAACTGTGAGTATACTCGAACCCATTTTCATTTAACGCACTTTTGGGTGTTACATACGTTCTATATCAAAACACAACACACAACGCAAACACTTTAAAATGCTAACCGCTCCTGCATACTATATGTGTACTTGAATGCTTGTACTATGCTATACAGTGTTACACTATACCGCCTCTAGCAACGATAGTACTATAGTTTGGACTCAGCACCTGTCGTGGACAGGGGTTGATAGGGATCACAGCTCTTTACTTCATGTGTTCATTGAACATGTGTCGCGCATACTCTACAACGCAGTCTCGTGGTTAAGTTGTAGACATTGTTTGATAGTTACATGCTTCGCCCGTTACGTGTTACATGCTGGTTATGCCTAAACGCTTTTACTACTATATACTATGCAAACTTGTGTACTCACCTTTACATTTTATGTATTGACTTTATTTTAACGTATGTGACAGGTTGATAGGATGCTATGCTGTGATGATTCAAGTTAGGAAGTCTAGAAACCCGCTAAATAAATCTGAGTTGTCGGAATAGTATTTGTTTGTAACACCCGTCTAATTAAATTAAGGTTTTCCGTATAAATTACGAAAACCAACATGAGATTATAAGTAATTACTGTCGATTAACACGGGTGACTTAAAAACTTTTACAACTTAAAGTAATACTGTTTAACAACTACAAAATTTCCGTTTAAAATGACTACGAAACAACGTGCGGAAGCTTTAATCTTGTGTGTTCGGTTCTTGTACGCTGCTTGATCTTCATCCGGGTACTCACGACATTCACCTAAAATCAAAACCAACTCAAAAGTTAGTTTTGATAATCATGTAATAGGGTTAAACGAGCTTGGAGTTCAGAATAAACGAAATACGAAAATTTTAAAGTTTCTGTCACTGGCTTACGGACCGTAAGCCTGGACCCTTACGGTCCGTAAGTGTGTCTCGCGGGTCACGGCAGGATTAGAGAATCCTGTCGCGTGGCGCGGGAAATCCACTTTTCCAGCAGCTTCACAGCTGTGTCCTGCATTTTTCAGCAACAACGATTTTTACGGAAATGGCCATAACTTCTTCGTTATTGATCCGTTTTACGCGATTCTTTTTCCTACGCGACCGTAATTTAATTATCCATCATATGGAGTTAAAATACAACATCCTACATAATAAAATTTCAAACTTTTAACTATTCGGCTTATTACCCTTTTTACCAAACTTTTGACCCTTTCGTGATTTCATCATCAATCGTGTTTATTTGATCCTTTTATCACGTACACTTCTTCAAAAATTGTTATCTACCGTATTGGATTCTAATCACCGGTTTATTTCACAATTTAAACCCTTTTTCGCTTGTATGTTTATTTTGACCCGTTAAGGGTATTTATGCGCTTTCGAGCCTAAAATCGTTTTCGATTACTTCTAGCATTTCATCACCACATTTCTTATCCTATAATTTCCCACCACAACTGTATTTAAGGTAGGTTAAATGTGGTGATCTATATAAACCAAATTTTATCTCTCGAATCATTATTTTACGGCAAAAACTCAATTAGTGCCATTTGACTAATATAATATCCCTTTCAGCTTCTATACTTATTCTAAGTATTTACCTAGTCATAAAACTCGTTTCCAAACAACCTTCAAGGGCCGTTTGTTCCATTTAGCCTACAGGGGCGTTTTGGTCGATTTTAGTCCTTTTATGACGAAGGACTCTCTCTCAAATTATTCGACCAAAATAACACTTTTAACTAGAACATAATTATGCGTACCTGGCCCGGATCAACAAGTAGACCCGATTTATACCTCGTTTTCATTATTACCCCATCAATGGTAACGCAATTATCCGATTGGCTAATCGGTCCTGTTAACATAAGACTTGACAACCACATTAGTCTATATTGTCAAATGGTGTTATCACCACCATTCGACCCGTTTGGCCTACAAGACCAAGTATTTTCGTGAGTAGCAAAACATGGTTATTAATTACCAATTTGTTCATCCGACCCATTTCGGATTCTTGCCACTAGACCCCTTTTTCTCTTAAAGTCTTTCTTATATTTTTACCCATTCTCTCGTTATTAGTTACACTTTAAAATGATCTTAACGAAAACTCCTTAGTTATTAGTCATTACATGACTAAATTACCGTTTCGCCTCTTTTCACCATAACACATGGTTTTTATCATTTATGTTTGTTCCGACTCATGTTAATAGCGCCGGAACCCTTAATTCGGATATTACACTAATCGCATCTGTAGTTTACAAAATAATGCATATTCTACAAAAGGGATGTAAGCGTCGCTTACCTTGCATCTGGTTATGCTCTTTTTCCCGTACACGAACCGTTTGACCCGTTCCTTGCCCAAGTCTCCATCTAGCTTGTCAAGCGCCTACTTTCATTCATCATTCACAAGGTTGTTAGGTTAGTCATTCTAAATCATGACTTTCACACCTTATGAATCTTTGACTACTTTCTTATTGAACTAAATCATAGATTATGAGTTTAATTCTTATGTCATGACCCACTTCAAATCAAGCATGAACTCTTAAAAATTTCCCTTTTTGTTCAAGTAGTTCATTTATACAAGTTAGTATGGTGTTTATAAACACCAATACAACATCAATTTCATTAAATCATCAAAAACCCATTTTTCAAGTCATGTATGATCAACACTCAACTTGGAAATTGTTCAAGTATCTTACATCAAACATCACTTATGATAATTTCTAACACAAACATATCATCATCTTCATTATTAACTCAAAACCCACTTAGCACATATATGGGTAATGATCAAATTCACCATTATGAACCTCAATTCAACAAGTAAATGGCTAGGGTTTACTTCTAAACATAAAAATCATTCCTAATTTCATCCTTGGATCATAATCCATCAATTTATTTGCAAGTAACCTACTTGTCTCGAATTTCAACTTCAACCAATCTTGGTTTTGTGACATACCTTGTGATCCCCATGACTCGGTGATCGTTTCTACGCGTTCATGCATCGATTTGGGTCTTAGATTGACCTTCAATTTGTTGATTTTGTTGGTTTTAGGGTTAGAGCTCTTGGAGCTCATCTCCTGGTCGAACTCCACGCACACACACACCCTTTTTGTGTGTGTTTTGTGTTAATTTTTTTTATTCTTATAAAACCATTTTCAACTTATCCTACTTTGGTCCCTCATATTTTGGCTAGTTATTAAGTTAGCCACAACCTGGTTCTTTCTAACAATATTCCCACTTGTTAACTAGGTTTGGTATTCCTAGTTATCTTAGTGGGCTCGGGGAAATTATGACTAAGTTTATCTTAAGTCCCGTTAACTCGGGCCTCTTATAAACTTTACTTCTTTAAAAGCTTTTATTCACGTTTTATTTAATATTAGGTATAATTATTTAAATCCTATTATTTACCGGGTTAATTTTTACCACTAACGGTACATTACCCGTCTTTTAGTATTAACGGGGTTTGATTACCAAACCCGTTTTCGGGGTGTTACAAGTCTACCCCCCTTAAAGAGGTTTCGTCCTCGAAACCTTTCTTACATAATTCATTGAGTTTTAACTCAATGTATTTGAGCCGAGAATTCTTTTAAACATTGTTTATACCTTTATCCAATTGTTAGTATTACCAGGAAATATGGTAACATCCTTTTGGTTATTATTCTTCTACATATCCCCTACGACGTAGTGCAATTCGAAATAACGTAATTTCGTTATTTCTACTAGTTTAGTTATCTTAGCGATATCCATCGCTTTTATATATTATCGAACTCTTTATGAATCCGTTACTTTGACCCGTTTAAAGGTCTTTAGTGAAATCTTTCACTTTTAGCAACCATTTCTTTTGTTTTCATTTTCATTTATTCGATTCAGTTATATTGAATCCACCGCTTATAAGCGACCAATATTTAAATGACCTTAACCGGTCTCACTAATTAGACTTATTAGTCCAGCTACTTTTTACCACTCACTTGGTTATAATGTGATTCTACTTCACATTGCATTTCTTGACCGTGATCGTGTCACATCATGTTTAATTTATATCAACCTTTTATTTTTCGAAAATATCTCTTTTCGAATATGTCGTCTTGCGCCTATCAGTGTCAAGACTTGTATCTTTTATGCTTACTATTTAAATTCTTATTAGAATTTATATTTGTAAAAACGGTATATCTTATTAAAACTGAAGTTTTAGTATAGCTTCTTCTCTTTAACTTTTGTCAATTATCCATACCAGAATATTGACAATCCGAAAAATTTATTCTTTTACAGTCTTTGTTTTATGCGAGGATTCTCAATTTATTCCCTCGCTTGGTTTAATTAACCCGTAGGTTTTATCACTTTGCCTTATAGGCTATTTTATTAGACTTTCACCTCTTTAAGGCGAAGTCCTTATAATCTATTTCTTTCTAGTCGTGATCCGTGGGTCATTTTAGTCTCGTAGACCTTTCCATTGTTTATGACCTCAATGGTTTGGTTGTTCCCGTAGATCATTCCTTACTCATGTCATTCTTAAAATACATGTTTGGCGCTAAGGCATCCTGTTTTTTTTTTTTTGTTTAAAAATCATTTATTTTCACTTTGGTATTTTCTTTGACCTTGACCGTAGTCTAAGGCTACATTCGTTTTCTTTCGAATTATTTTTCCGACTTCTTGACTTCTAACGTCAATTACACGTCGGTTTGCCCTACACTTACCGTTACCCGGTTCTTACCTATGCTTCTTTACGTCCCATTACCCGGGTTCTTTTATTTTAATGTTTTTAACATTTTTGTTTCGCTAGTTTGCGTTTTTCCTATATATATTCCTTTATGAGCCATCACGTAGGTTCATTAATGTTTCGCGCTTCCATTATTTGGTTTGCGCTTACTTGCACTACCCAGTTTTTATGCTTTATTTATCTCGTTTGACTTGTTCGTGTGAAATTTCATCACTTGTGAACATCAAACTCTATTCTTTATTCGACCCGTTCAACTTTAAAATAGTTGAACGTAATTACCAAAATTTATATTTGCGAAATTTCTTGTCATCTCTTAGTCATGACTCATATTCCGAGTCTTTTGACTTTCTATTTCGCGTTCCTGTTTCTCAGTCTACACATGCGTTTAATTCCTTACCCATCAACCGGGTGTTTTACCGAAATCGTTATTATTGCGACCCTTACGGTATGCATTATGACTTCGTTTCGTCTTTACATTCCTACTTTGTTCTCAAATTTGGCGTTTTACAAAATCGGCCCGTTAAGAGTCATATTTGCATTCCCCGGGTTCGAGTGTAAGCACCCCCTCCCAATTGCATACCTTAATCATTTTACATTAATCTTTGTCCCTTCACTCGGGCTCATCCTCCTAATGTAATACGCTTCCGTCACCCGGCTGTGCGTTTACATTATTATCAAATATTTTGCTCATTTGATTCATTTGGGTACTTTTAAGTTAGTCCCATTTCACCCCGCCCTTACTACATCGGATGTAAACGTGTCCGCCATAAGAAGTTCATGGTTTCATATGCCACTACTTACTTGGCCAGAGTAAGCGATTAACACATGACACACATGACCTTTTTATAGTTTTCACATCACGCCCTATGTAAGTAACGCCTCTATTTGTTTCTCTTGGAAACAATATCCCGAATACATTTTCTATTCGGGTTTTTCCAAGTTTTTAATCTACATATGCAACTTTCAATTTCTACCTATTTGTTGCATATTATTATTTGTGCGATTATTTAAAATGTGCACCTGGTAATGTTTGCCCCGACGGGCGTTCCTTGCCATTAACCTTGTTCGCGGTCGTTACGCGATTTAGTCCTTGGTGAGCATGCTCCTCTTGTCATACTTCGGACCGTTCCATCATCATGTTCACAATTCGTTTGACTCTCGTCGTCTTCAAACGTGAGTGTCCTTCAATTAAAATATTCACAAAAGTTAGTAACGTCATCTTCAATTGTTCTACTATACACGTCAATGCACGTATTTTCGTCAACTATATCAATCATTTCAATTGGGGTAACGTGTATCACACGGTAGCCCTATGTGTTGTTTACAACACTTTAGCATGCTAAACTATTAACATACATGTACTTACCGGATTTGCGATCAAGTCTCGAACCGAACACCAATCTTTATTAAGAGCATAAGGTTTAAGTCCAAGCATAGTTTTCCCACCATACTTGAATCTCTTAAACCAAGGCTCTGATACCAACTTGTAACACCCGTCTAATTAAATTAAGGTTTTCCGTATAAATTACGAAAACCAACATGAGATTATAAGTAATTACTGTCGATTAACACGGGTGACTTAAAAACTTTTACAACTTAAAGTAATACTGTTTAACAACTACAAAATTTCCGTTTAAAATGACTACGAAACAACGTGCGGAAGCTTTAATCTCGTGTGTTCGGTTCTTGTACGCTGCTTGATCTTCATCCGGGTACTCACGACATTCACCTAAAATCAAAACCAACTCAAAAGTTAGTTTTGATAATCATGTAACAGGGTTAAACGAGCTTGGAGTTCAGAATAAACGAAATACGAATACAACATCAATTTCATTAAATCATCAAAAACCCATTTTTCAAGTCATGTATGATCAACACTCAAACTTGGAAATTGTTCAAGTATCTTACATCAAACATCACTTATGATAATTTCTAACACAAACATATCATCATCTTCATTATTAACTCAAAACCCACTTAGCACATATATGGGTAATGATCAAATTCACCATTATGAACCTCAATTCAACAAGTAAATGGCTAGGGTTTACTTCTAAACATAAAAATCATTCCTAATTTCATCCTTGGATCATAATCCATCAATTTATTTGCAAGTAACCTACTTGTCTCGAATTTCAACTTCAACCAATCTAGGTTTTGTGACATACCTTGTGATCCCCATGACTCGGTGATCATTTCTACGCGTTCATGCATCGATTTGGGTCTTGGATTGACCTTCAATTTGTTGATTTTGTTGGTTTTAGGGTTAGAGCTCTTGGAGCTCATCTCCTGGTCGAACTCCACGCACACACACACCCTTTTTGTGTGTGTGTTTGTGTTAATTTTTTTTTTTTTATAAAACCATTTTCAACTTATCCTACTTTGGTCCCTCATATTTTGGCTAGTTATTAAGTTAGCCACAACCTAGTTCTTTCTAACAATATTCCCACTTGTTAACTAGGTTTAGTATTCCTAGTTATCTTAGTGGGCTCGGGGAAATTATGACTAAGTTTATCTTAAGTCCCGTTAACTCGGGCCTCTTATAAACTTTACTTCTTTAAAAGCTTTTATTCACGTTTTATTTAATATTAGGTATAATTATTTAAATCCTAATATTTACCGGGTTAATTTTTACCACTAACGGTACATTACCCGTTTTTTAGTATTAACGGGGTTTGATTACCAAACCCGTTTTCGGGGTGTTACATTGTTCTTGAGACTGATATCTGTAATGACTGTTTGGTTTATATGTTTGATAGTATGGGATATTAAACGTTAAATATATTGTCATTAATAGTTGTTATGGATTCTCCTGGACAATCTGTTTCGCTCAGTGCCACGCCCCGATGTTTTCGCCATCGGTTGGGGTGTGACAGATTGGTATCAGAGTCATAACTATAGGGAATTAGGTCGAGTCGTAGGATTGACCTAGTTTATAGTCTAAGTACCAACAGAACGTTTGTGCGAACCCAATAGGGGTTTCGTATGAACCTACTATTGATACTCTCGCTCAAACTCGCGAAAACTACAACTTCATGCGAACCCACCTACTACAGGTTCGTGCGAAGGGCCTTTACTAAGGCAAGTAATCGTACTCGCCATTCCTAAGGCTGAAACAATACACACGTTCTTGAAAACACTCTCATAACACAACCGAGCGATTTTGTCGAGACTAGGTGTGAAAACCAGGAACTCTCGATAAAGTCACTCACTCTACGCGTATTTTTACTCTCAGCACGAGAATATCTGTTGAGTTAGGAGTGACATCCTTACCTCGACAGAGAATCTCCATCTCTATTCCGTGGTTTTATCACACTATCAGGGACGAAGTCGTTAAGCAAGGGGTGAAACCCGCATCTTAATAACGCGTTCCATTCCCTACTTTGATTTTACAAAACTCTCACCAAAGTCTCGATGGATTCCAATGACCCGAGTCACGTAGTAACTGTAAGGATGAGTGTCGTTCGCCATATCCGGCGAGAGCACAGTCTATTAGGCCAAAGCGTGTACTCGAACTCGTTGAGGATAGTTGAATCACTTTGGGTAGTCGACGTCTAACACCCAAGACACTATGTTTTCAATTCAAGCCTGCAATCGCCGATGTTACGTTGTATCAATTCTATGTGTTTATATGATTTATATGTTTAATTGTTTCGATTTTGGAGATTTACGCTTTTCGCTTTCAACGCTCCGCATAACGCGCACAACTCACACCATCTCGTAATCTGAAATGCTAACTAACCGCGGACAAACTATGAACTTCGTACGATATACTACTCGCAGCATTACTCGCTATCGCTCGCAACTCTCGAACGCTCTACGCGCTTGGAAAGATAGGTGAATACGTGCAAAATATGTGCTTACGTGGATTATGTGCTCCTATGTGCTTATGAGCCTATGTGCTTACGTGGACTATGTGCCTATGTGTTTACGTGCCTACGAGTTCTCTGAGCTTTACCTAATAATAATAGTAAGTATGATTGGTTAAACGCTAAACTTTTCAAAACCTGATACAATCGAATCTCGTCTAAATCATATGACGATGTCTGCTGCAGACTATGTCGTCATTTGGTTCGCATACTCATCGTGCCGCTCGCCAAAACTATGCTGACAAGCGCATCGCTTCACTGGTCGCCAAGGAAATGGCTAAGGTCCTACCTCAGATCGTCAGTGAGATCAATGTGGTCAGCAACAAATCTTCCGTTGATTCAAAGGCTGAAGCTCCGAAAACTCCTTTCAGCTTTAAGCAATTCAAAGCTTGTGGTCTTGAAAACTTCACTGGTGAAGATGGACCCAGTGCTATGTTCCAGTGGTTTGACGCCATCGAAGTCACTTTCAGGCAAAGTGGATGCCCAGAAAATATGCGTACTGTTAATGCTACCGGAGTGTTCCAGTCCAGGTGTCACACCCCAATCGATGGCGGAATCATCGGGGCACGGCACTAGGCGAATCAGATTGCTCAAGAGAATCCATAACAACTACATTGCGATAATATTTAATACATTCGTTATCCCATACTAACAAATAATACAATCACATAAGTTATCACAGATTTCTTGTCCTCTCGAACAATGCAAATCCGACAACCTAGATTTTAATTGAGTTTCTAGACTCCCTAGCTTGATTTGGTATAGTCTGCGATCTAACCTGCAACATACGTTAAAATATTTGTCAATACAAAAGTATTGGCGAGTATACAGGTTTGATAAGTATAGCATAGTAGATTAAAAAGTGCTGCGAATTTCCACATGCATAAACGTAATACATGACATATATACTCACAAAACTGATACTACCAACTAAGTCCTCGATGCTCGAATGTACGATGGCATAACTAGACCCCGTCAGGCGCAATAGTACTATACTAGTCGTGGTGGGACGTCGCGAGTATAAGCCCTAGCACATATGCAACTAGCATCACGTATACCTATGCATAACAGTTATTCGCAAGTGATAATTTGATTGTCTGAATATTTCGCTTGATAAGTTCGATTTGTTAGAAACGTATGTTACACCCAAAATTCGATTAAAAAGGGGTCAAGTATACTCACAGTGCGTATTTAGCGGGAATACAACTTGATTGAGTCGGTTGCGAGTATTTCTGTAATGATCCTTGAAGAAATAGAGTAAACGATGTACGGTTAAGCGAGACTATCTTGAAAAGTTACACATTTGGTTGAATTGGGCCTCATCCGTGCGGATGGCAAGTCATCCGTCCGGATGACACGTTATCCGTGCGGATAATGTGTCATCCGTGCGTATGAGTGTGCGCGCGGATGAGTGTACGTGCGGGTGACTTGTGCGCGCGGTTGACTTGTGCGTGCGGTTGACTTGTGCGTGCGGATGACATCCCATCCGTGCGGGTGACTGGTGCGTGCGGATGACATCCCATCCGTGCGGGTGACATGCCATCCGTGCGGACTGACATGTCATCCGTGCGGACTTGTGTCATCCGTGCGGACTGACCTGTTGCCCGTGCGGCTGTCATGTCTGTTTCGCACTGTTTTCGGGTGTTTAACGGAAGGAAAACGTTCGTTTTCACTAGGGTAGTGTAGTTTCGCGCTAACACTTGAAGTTCCATCAATTCCGGCTCGTTCTAACGGCCGGGAATCACCCCGTTCCATCAGATCTGGCCGTTCGTGATGGTCCTTCATGGTTAACTCGAAATCGCACAGATTTAGGTGAGATTTGTCATAAAACATGTGGAAATCACCCGGATCTGAGTCGTTTATAGTGAAATGAGACCCCAACTTGAAGTTCATAAGAACTCTTGGTGACATCACCTCAAAACGCCTCAAATCCGTAGATTTCACGGTTAGAATTTGAGTTTTGAAAGACAGAATGATGTAGAATCGAGTGTAGATTGTAGAAGTACAAGTTTTAGGTTGAAATCTTACCGGAATCGCGAGGAAATCGAGAGAAAAGGGTCTTGGTGCGCGTTTGGTTGAACAGGAGCTGTCACATCACTGTTCAAGTGATGTGACAGGGTATTTATAGGCAACAGAGGAGAGGAAAAAGGTTTTGGCCCGGATAGCCCATCCGTGCGAATGGCCCATCCATGCGGATGGCCCATGCGTGCGGATGGCCATCCGTGCGCATGCCCATCCATCCGGATGGTCCATCCGTCCGGAAAGCTATCCTGACGCTTGGACTTCTTCATTTCTTGATCGTTTTGATAGTTTTCGAAGCGCGTACGTCCATAATTAGTTTATATTATCAATATATTGTTATTATTATATATTTATATCAATAGGGGTCGTATTTACGTATCCATAATCTAAAGTTTCGATAATTAACAGTCGGTTTCCGATTCGAGTATGTGATTATTATCGACGTTGCACGGCCATCAATGAGGGTAGTATAGGTCCTTTCTTGATGTCATCGTGAACGTTATTTCGTGCAGTGCCACAAAGACTGACGGGGTACCGTTTACTCGTATTGTCATCATCGTCATGACGACTGGAGCTACAGCACTCACCCGAGGGTCCTTGTTAGCGTTAATTGTTTACGTTCGACACATCACGGCCACTGAGGAGGGTAGAATAGGTCCTCACTCAATGCCTCCGTGAGTGTTAGTGTGATAATAATGCAGTATAGTGATATTGTATTTCGAAAATATGCGATTATCCTTCGAATAGCGATATATACGATATAGTTACGTTATGATCCGAATCTCTGGTGCTAGGCGTAACGAGTATAACGAGTAGTAACAACGCACAAAAGTGCGGGTTGTTACAGTCTCCCCTACTTTAGGAAATTTCGTCCCGAAATTAATCCAATAGGTAGACTTCTAAGAGTGGATCTTGTATAAGTAGCGACACAGCGAGTGATTTGACCGCAAGTTGACAGCGAGAACGTTTCGAATAAGAGAGATCGACTGCGATAGCGAGAAGGCGACGTAAAGACGAAAGTAGAAACCCCACGAGTTGGCATTCCAAAGTACCTTGTCTTGTGTAGGATTTGTTAGTTCGATGCGATTGTAATTTGAAAGGTTTCTCGTGACGTAGAGTTAACTGAGTCGATCGTCAACCAACGTTACAAGAAACGTTCGTTTTAGATATTAAAAGGGAATTTAGGATGAAAATCTTTGAAAATTTTCCTTTTAACGTGCGGTCAACAGAGTCGATGTTAACCGATGTTGCAAGGAAGTTTAAGTTTCTAACATTTTAAGAAATTCGAAAAATGAAAACATGGGTTACAAAAACTCTCCTATGATATGGGTTCCCTTTGAAAGTCCTGTTTTTGATCTTGAAAAAGGTTTTAAGGAAAAATTGAACTCATGAAGCTCCCTTTGAATATGGAGTTAAGCTGATTCGATGTTACATCCACATTGTGAGGAATTTCACTTGTTCCATGGTTTTAATAAAAGTTTTATAAAAATCAGTTTTAACCTTTTGAAAAGAATGATTTAGCATCAAGCCCCACTTGGCACCTTCCCACGGAAGTTCGTTAATATGTTTAAAACACTTATATATAGGAATTACCAGCGGCGTATCCACCATGTTTTGCCCATATTACTTCCATTTCGTGAGGCAGTGTCAGGTGCGCCGATGTGACTCGGATGGAATTGTGTTTACTCGGCCCAATCGGTAGAAAGTCGGACCGAGCATACGATGGGATCGAATAGATTAATCCAGCGAGTTGGTAAGCGAGAAGCGAATAACGCGTTTTCGATTAGATTCCATGTTACACCCACATGGCACGTTTCCACGGGGGTTTGCAAACATGGCGAAACACCATGCTTAACCAGGTTGGCTCTGCCTCGTGAAGCGGTGTCATGTGTACTTAATATCATATAGACTGCAATGAACACCAAGCGAGCGGTAAGCGGTAGATTATACGCGATAGGCGATCAGCGATTAGGTGATTAAACGAATGATACAAACATAACACTAGCCATGGTGGTGATGAAAAATCGGGTTACGATAATCGGTAGCTGCGTTGCAAGCGATGGAGGTATGCGATTCGATTTACGCGGTTCGGTTCGATTGATAAACACCACAGAATTTAACTAACATTAGACCCCACATGGCCTTTTTCCACGAAAGGTCGCTGATATGACTAAAACGCCCTGCTTTAGTCACATGAGTTTCATCTCGTGAAGCGAGGTCATGCGTGCTAACTTAACACGAATATCACGGCTAACGGTATAGCGATAGATTGATACACAACAAGCCGTATGGTTCTCATATTAAGCGACAGGGACTGCGAGATACACATGGTAAGCGATTGGAATTTGTCGAGTTCGATTCCCGTTTCGAATAAGCTTAACGTTTCGTTGCGACGCATCACGGCTATCGAGGAGGGTAGAATAGGTCCTCACTCAACAATATCGTGAGCGTTTATTTGCTTGATTGAGATTCGTTGCAACAGACTTACGACAAGTCTTGCGATGATACGGTTTGTTACGCCTTGCGATTGAGTGTAGTGTGTTGAAAATAATCACAATAGTATAATAGGTCTAATAACGTTCAACTCCACGTGGCACCTTCTTCACGGAACTTCGGTAGTATGATAAAGCACACCTTGCCCGACCCCTACTACTTTCATCCCGTGTTTTGGTGTCACCTTTTGTCAAACGCTATGGCACTTTTAGAATTCACTACGATCACCGTGCACTGACCCAAATAATCCCGTGTGCACCCGTGATTATTCGTTCCTTGCACGTTTATCGTACCTCGTTCCCAGAGTGTAGTGAGGGTAAAACACATTATTTCGTGATACAGTATATAGTATATAGTATGTGTGTGAATCTAGTCTAAGTGCGACGATTAGAGAGCGGAAGAGAAACGAAAACGAGAGTTAATGCTACATATAGTGGTGACTTCGAATAAGAGAGTAGGTTCAAAACTTAGAAATAAACGTCGAAAATCGTATCATTACAACTTTATCCTACGCTTGTCAGATACTTGATGCTGAAGACTTTTTGCTGGAGCTGTTGTTGTAGTACTCCAGTTCACGGTTCGATGCGGCAGTTGCGAGTGAAGTGACCGTAACGGTTGCAGTTATTGCAATAGCGACAGTCAGCCCCAACTGGATGATGATAGGTACACGAGTAACACTGAGGATGAGCTCCAGTGTAGGCTCGTTTTTGAAACATCGGAACTGCTCGAAGAGGTTCCGGTTGCAGCAGTTCGGTTGTTGATGAGCTTGGTCTTGAAGTCTTTCGCTTGCGGCTGGGTTTGTCGGTGTCTTGCGAAGAAGTGTCATCGTTGGAGGATTCGTCTGAAGACTCGCTTGCTGAGTCTTTGGCTGACTCGTCGGAAGATCCGTCGGCAGACTTGTCAGAAGAATCGGCAGCGGATCCGTCCGAAGAATCGTTAGCAGATCCGTCGGAAGAATCGTTAGCTGATTCATTAGAAGAATCGCCAACAGATTTGTCAGTAGATTCGTCAGTAGATTCGTCAGTAGATTCATCAGTAGATTCATCAGAAGATTCGTCAACATGTTCGCCTGAAGGATTACTGGCGATTGCTTGATGAGCTTGCTTGACAGGATCCCTTGAGAATAATCCTTCCATGAGTCGTTTGTTGTTGATTTCTGCGGCTAAGCGGTATGTCTCTTCGATGGTAGCAGGCCTCGCAGCTTCGACAAAATCACCCACACACTCAGGCAAGCCACGAATGTACTTCGCGATGGCCTTTCCCGGAGTGTTGACTTGACTTGGGCAGATTATGCTAAGCTGTTTGAACCTTGCGGTGTAGCCAGCATTGTCGCATTCGGCTTGCTTGATTTCCCAAAATTCGTTTTCCAGCTTCTGAATCTCGTGAGGAGGACAGTACTCTTTCTTCATGAGCTCTTTCAGCTCATTCCAAGAGAGAGCGTAAGCTGCGGAGATCCCACGTTTGTTACGTTCGGTGGTCCACCAGTCGAGTGCTCGCGATTGGAATACTCCGGTGGCGCAAGTAGTACGGAGACTATCGGGAGACCCGCTTTGACGAAGGGTAACTTCGATAGAATCGAACCACTGGAGTAGTTGAGTCGCACCTCCTTCACCCATGAATTCCATCGGGTCACAGGCTTTGAAGTGTTTGTAAAGGAAAGTAGATTGCGGCTCTCCTGTCTTAACGTCTTCCGAAGCTCGAGAGTGGCTGAGAGAGTGCACTTGAGCGGCAATTTGAGAACTAAGCTTACTCACTTCTTTAATCACAATTGAAGCAATCCTCTTCTCGGCGCTTCGTTCGGCTTTCCTCTTAGCTACTCGTCTCGAGGTAGAGTTGTTGGAAGGCATCTAGACAGGAAGAGACTTGGAGTGAGATTCGATCATAATGATTTTTGAGTTTTTGCGTTGCGATTGAGCGCGTTCAAAACTTGGTGCGATAGTATAGTAGTAATACGAATCACATAGGAGCCACGTAGGAAACACGAAATTCCTAAGTTCTCACACAATGACTTGTTTGTTTATACGTATATATATATATTTATATAGATGTCATTTGTAATCACGCACATACAGGTCGATTTAGAATAAGCGAGGTCGCGTTGAAGTGGGAAAACGAGAGCGAATGCGATAGATTATGCATTAGTTTTGTTGCGAACATTCGGATTTCGTTTTAGACTGCGATGGCTGTGCGAATTGTGTGTTTATAAAGTAGGGAGTGAAAATCGTTACACCGAGAAATCGAATAAGCGTAAAGTTTTCAAAACGTAATAAGTTCTAATCATTGTAAAATTGGCGGGTCGTAGGATAGAGTGCCTTGGGTGTTTTAGGCATGGACTACCCAAGGTAACCCAACTATATCTAACAAGTTCGTGCAATGCGCGTTGACCTGGAGGACTTCACGCTTCCACTGGGATGCAGCTCATGGCATTCGTCTTCCTAGTCATCGCGGCTCGAGTTATTGTGATAGTTGAGTCCTTGGTGAGAGCTTTTGAAAACCAGTTTATAGAGAATGGGACGACTTTTTAAGGTACGGGTTTCACCCCTGGCTTAACAGTTTCGTTCCTAATTGTGGCTATGCTCCTCGAATAAATTCGCGAGTTCCACTAGATTTAGAAATGGAGACTTTTGTCGAGATGTGGATGTCACTCCTAACTTGATGAAAAGTTCTCGTGCTAGAAAAATGCGCTGAGTGAGCAATCCTATCGAGAGTTCTTGGTTTTCACACCTGATCTCGACTGGATCGCTCGGTTTCGTTATGCGAGTATTTTCGAAAACGTGTATATTGTGTCGGCCTTAGGAAATGCTAAGTAGTATTTCAGCCTTAGGAAAGGCTTCTTCGTGTGAAGTTGTAGTATGCGGGGTTCACACAAAGTTGTATCTTTTGGCAATTTCGATCGAGATTATCAAGTAAGCCCAATACAAACCCCACTGGGTTTGTATGAGTCGGCCTGTTGGTACTTAGACTATAGACTAGGTCAATTTCTAAGACGTCGACCCGGACTAGGTCGAGTCTGACCTAATTCCCTATAGTTATGGCTCTGATACCAATCTGTCACACCCCAACCGATGGCGGAATCATCGGGGCGCGGCACTAGGCGAATCAGATTGCTCAAGAGAATCCATAACAACTACATTGCGATAATATTTAATACATTCGTTATCCCATACTAACAAATAATACAATCACATAAGTTATCACAGATTTCTTGTCCTCTCGAACAATGCAAATCCGACAACCTAGATTTTAATTGAGTTTCTAGACTCCCTAGCTTGATTTGGTATAGTCTGCGATCTAACCTGCAACATACGTTAAAATATTTGTCAATACAAAAGTATTGGCGAGTATACAGGTTTGATAAGTATAGCATAGTAGATTAAAAAGTGCTGCGAATTTCCACATGCATAAACGTAATACATGACATATATACTCACAAAACTGATACTACCAACTAAGTCCTCGATGCTCGAATGTACGATGGCATAACTAGACCCCGTCGGGCGCAATAGTACTATACTAGTCGTGGTGAGACGTCGCGAGTATAAGCCCTAGCACATATGCAACTAGCATCACGTATACCTATGCATAATAGTTATTCGCAAGTGATAATTTGATTGTCTGAATATTTCGCTTGATAAGTTCGATTTGTTAGAAACGTATGTTACACCCAAAATTCGATTAAAAAGGGGTCAAGTATACTCACAGTGCGTATTTAGTGGGAATACAACTTGATTGAGTCGGTTGCGAGTATGTCTGTAATGATCCTTGAAGAAATAGAGTAAACGATGTACGGTTAAGCGAGATTATCTTGAAAAGTTACACATTTGGTTGAATTGGGCCTCATCCGTGCGGATGGCAAGTCATCCGTCCGGATGACATGTTATCCGTGCGGATAATGTGTCATCCGTGCGTATGAGTGTGCGCGCGGATGAGTGTACGTGCGGGTGACTTGTGCGCGCGGTTGACTTGTGCGTGCGGATGACATCCCATCCGTGCGGGTGACTGGTGCGTGCGGATGACATCCCATCCGTGCGGGTGACATGTCATCCGTGCGGACTGACATGTCATCCGTGCGGACTTGTGTCATCCGTGCGGACTGACCTGTTACCCGTGCGGCTGTCATGTCTGTTTCGCACTGTTTTCGGGTGTTTAACGGAAGGAAAACGTTCGTTTTCACTAGGGTAGTGTAGTTTCGCGCTAACACTTGAAGTTCCATCAATTCCGGCTCGTTCTAACTGCCGGGAATCACCCCGTTCCATCAGATCTGGCCGTTCGTGATGGTCCTTCATGGTTAACTCGAAATCGCACAGATTTAGGTGAGATTTGTCATAAAACATGTGGAAATCACCCGGATCTGAGTCGTTTATAGTGAAATGAGACCCCAACTTGAAGTTCATAAGAACTCTTGGTGACATCACCTCAAAACGCCTCAAATCCGTAGATTTCACGGTTAGAATTTGAGTTTTGAAAGATAGAATGATGTAGAATCGAGTGTAGATTGTAGAAGTACAAGTTTTAGGTTGAAATCTTACCGGAATCGCGAGGAAATCGAGAGAAAAGGGTCTTGGTGCGCGTTTGGTTGAACAGGAGCTGTCACATCACTGTTCAAGTGATGTGACAGGGTATTTATAGGCAACAGAGGAGAGGAAAAAGGTTTTGGCCCGGATAGCCCATCCGTGCGGATGGCCCATGCGTGCGGATGGCCATCCGTGCGCATGCCCATCCGTCCGGATGCCCATCCGTCCGGATGCCCATCCGTCCGGATGGTCCATCCGTCCAGATAGCTATCCTGACGCTTGGACTTCTTCATTTCTTGATCGTTTTGATAGTTTTCGAAGCGCGTACGTCCATAATTAGTTTATATTATCAATATATTCTTATTATTATATATTTATATCAATAGGGGTCGTAGTTACGTATCCATAATCTAAAGTTTCGATAATTAACAGTCGGTTTCCGATTCGAGTATGCGATTATTATCGACGTTGCACGGCCATCAATGAGGGTAGTATAGGTCCTTTCTTGATGTCATCGTGAACGTTATTTCGTACAGTGCCACAAAGACTGACGGGGTACCGTTTACTCGTATTGTCATCATCGCCATGACGACTGGAGCTACAACACTCACCCGAGGGTCCTTGTTAGCGTTAATTGTTTACGTTCGACACATCACGGCCACTGAGGAGGGTAGAATAGGTCCTCACTCAATGCCTCCGTGAGTGTTAGTGTGATAATAATGTAGTATAGTGATATTGTATTTCGAAAATATGCGATTATCCTTCGAATAGCGATATATACGATATAGTTACATTATGATCCGAATCTCTGGTGCTAGGCGTAACGAGTATAACGAGTAGTAACAACGCACAAAAGTGCGGGTTGTCACACCAGGGCTCTGGATTGGTGGACTACTGAACGCAACAGGCGCGGTAACGATGCAGCCTATGGCCTTTCTGTAACACCCCAAATTCCGTACATCGTATTATGATTTTAAAACTTTAATGTTTAGATGATAAGAAATGGGAAGTATAGATTTTTTTTTCTATATAGTTTGTAAGTTTTATAAACTATGGGAAGATTAAAGCTTATGTGCACGTGAAGTTAACCAAGTTAGTATGAGAAATGAAACAAATGGCATGTTTTAAAAGATAGAGGGGTTAAAATGGAAAAATGTTATAAATAAAACACTTGACAAAAATTAGTCAGTGTTTTTGGTCTAGGCGTGCGATCGAGAGAAGGAACCAGGGGAGAACCAAAACCCTAAGCAACCTAAAATCATCAAATTGAAAAGGGAATCGTGGGCTGATCGAATGCATGAACCAAGAATGTTGATCCTTTAAGTGTTTTAAACATCAAGTAAGTCAAATTTCATGGTTTAAGTAAAGTTTGATGAAGTGGGGTTGTGAAAGTTGTGATTATATATGAAGTTTAGGACGTATATGTGTTAGAATCACCTTATGAAACTGGAATTATGCTAGAATTTCAGATTATCTTGATATTTATATGTAAACCCACTTGTATGTAATAATGCCATTGTAAATGTTGATGAAATATGTGTTAAATTAGTTGAAGTTTTAGTATATGAAGATAATTATGGTAGATTGATGTTGTATGAACCTGAATTAGAAAGAAAATTATGTGAAAATGTTAGACATGATGACCTTGATTGGAAATGGTATGAATGTGCTTGAGTTACTTGTACAATTGGCTTGATAGATGGTACGCACACCAAGTGTTTGATGAAATGCCTAGTATAGGTTAGTATATGTTATCACTTGTATGGAATATCAATTAAGTAGTAATGAAGATGATCGTTTATTATAAGTATGAGAAGTGCTTAGTTGTGATGTTGTGTGCAAAATGAACATGATGTAAATACATAATTATGCATGCTAGAAGCTCAGGTATGACCTTTGTGATGATGGAATGATAAATGGCTAGATTGATTAGCATTATAGTATTACGATACATGTTGAACTCGTTAAGCAATTTACACGTAAATGAGGGTGTTCTTAATGATGCGTATGATTATGCATACTAATCATTGAATGGATGTAATGGAAGGAGATAATAGGAACATGTCAAGGAAAGTTCAAGCACGGAAAGGCTAACGGGTCAAAAGTAAACATGAGAGCTATGCGTAAATTCGGACGCACGAGGTAAGTAAACTCCCGGACTCCCTCTTTAGTAGTAATGAAATTAATTGTATGATAATTGTTAGAGGTTATGTTGAAATGCGTTATTGAGGATGATATCAAATAAGTAGTATTAAGTGGTTTCCGAATCACTTCTTAGATTATTTAAGCAAAGTTATGTGCTAGTCACTTAAGCATGATAATCGAAGCCTATTAGGATTTGGTTATTTAGAAGTGAAGGTTTTCACTATGTAGACCAACGGGTCAAAATAAGAATTTATTTCATTACGGAACAGTTGCATAAGTATAGACGACGGTATTATAATCCGGGTAACGGGTAGAATTTCACATAAGTGCGCTAACCGAGAGACGGGGACGCGGGTTAATGGACAAAGGACTTGGTTTGAGACATGATCAATGGGAACAATTTCAAGTAAGGAAATTGTGCTAATAAAGTTCAATTACGTAAAATTTATTGAAATGAATAAGTTTAATGTATACCGGGAATCGGGTTCATGAACTTATTGTACGGAACTCCGGATAATGTAAAAGTGTTATAGTTATAACGTTCATGTGAGTTTTGGGTATAACATATGAGTTGTTTGATAAAAACATGAACGGGTCGAATAATTCGTAAATGAATATTAAGCCGAAAGCATACAAGTTAAGAACTTCCTTAGTTCGGATGTTAGATTTTGAGTCCATATGATAGAGGATTAAATTACGATCACGTGGGAAGAAACGGATCGTAAAACGGACAAGAAATGAGAAAGTTATGACCAAAATTGTAATAATTCGTTAAGCTGAAAGTTGCAGGTCTGAACCAGGCGCAAGGTTGCACCCCCCTGGCACAAGGTTGCGCCCCGAACTGAAGTCTTCTGTATTGCGCCCGAACTGGCACAAGGTTGCGCCAGATTGGTTTCTTCTTGCGCCAATCGCTGGTTCTTTCATATTTTTCGCATTCTTCAACTCCAAACTTGTGTGAAGGCTATCTAACTACGTTATATGCATTATATAACTATATGTAAATATGTTAGAATGTACATATAGACGTGTTTATGTTTGCATGTATGTTTTCGGGTGTATGTAAATAGATGTATGGGTATACGTATATGAAACTTTGTACGTATGTATTAAAGGGGATTGAATGTACACAAAGGAATAAAACTTGTATGTATGTATGTATGTATGTATGTATGTATGTATGTATGTATGTATGTAAGCATGTATGTACGTATGTGTGTAAGTATGTATGTATGTAAGTATGTATGTATGTACGTAAGTATGTATGCATGTATGTATGTAGGTATGAAATGTGTATAAACATACGTGTGTAGGTACTTATCCATGAAGTAGGATTTGTTGTGCATGAAAGAAAGGATTTTGTATATATGCCTATATATATGGCTCTAACATGTTTGAATAGTCACGCTACTAATGGTATGCCTTGAGAATGGAACAGGAATGCAGATACGTAAGTATTGGGCTTACAAAGATTGGATGCTCGGTGTAAAGAATGAACTCAAAAGAATATTATATCGGAGTTGTTTAAAATGATAGATTGCTAAGTGGCTATGTATATTTTTATGTCTTTATACTAATGTATATGATGTCACCAATTATTAACGTGTTGGGTGACCACAGGTTAGTCGGATATTCATGACGGACTAGTGATCGAGGGTCGAGTTAAGATCAAGGATTGTACGGGGATGTGATCACATGTTGGAAACCATTTGTAATATAATTTTCTTGATTAGGTATGAATAATGTAAAAGATTTAAATCAAGCCGATTCGAATGGCTTATTAATAAGTTGTATGATTGTCAAGAAAAGAAATTTTATGACTCATATTTCCGCTGCGTCACTTTTAAGGTTAAAGGTGTTTGGGCATTACACTTTCTTGGGAGGAACTCAAGGAGCTCATGATGAAGGAGTTCTGCCCTCCTCATGAAGTGCAAAAGCTGGAGAACGAATTCTGGCATATCAAGCAGGATGGAGGTGACAACGCTGGTCTCACCGCTCGCTTCAAGCAGCTCAGTATTATCTGTCCTAGTCAGGTGGCAACGCCTGATATGACAATCAAGAAGTACATTCGAGCTTTACCCGACTGTGTAGCTGACTTTGTTCAAGCAACTAAACCTGCTACTATTGAGGAGACTTACCAACTCGCAGCTGAGATCAACGATAAGCGAGTCTTAGCTGGGTATTTCAAAACCTTAACCAAGAATCTCAACTAGGTCACTGCTGCTCCCGCTCCCACTACCGACACCACAACATCTCAAGGTTCAAGGTCCTCACGTCAGAATCGCAAGCGCAAGGGTAACAACAACAACAATAACTATGCTACTACCGCCACTCCTCCCAACGATGTCCCCGTACAACCCAACAACCAGAGCCGTCAAGCTACTATCACTAATGCGCCGCCTACCAAGCGTACATATACTGGTGTTCATCCTCTCTGCCCTACTTGCACCTATCATCACCCAGCTGGGGTGAATTGTCGTTTCTGTGCAAATTGCAACATTTATGGGCACTTTATTGCTCATTGCCGTTCAGGCCCAAGCCAGCAAGCTGCTCAAGCTCCTCCAGCACCGCCAGCTCCACTCCCTGCTCCTCAGGTCAACCAAGCAGCTCCTGCTCCCGCTGTTTATGCACGAGCTTGCTACTCATGCGGTGACCCGAATCACTTTGCTAATGTCTGCCCGAATCGCGTTGTGAAACAAGAACCGCAACAGCAACCACCGCAGCAGCAACAACAGCAACCACAGCCTCAGCAACAACCACAACAAGCAGCTCGTGGAAGAACTTTCAGCATCAACGTCCGCCAGGCTCAGACTGACAACAACGTTGTCAATGGTACGTTCCTTGTTAACGGTATTTTTTCTTCGTGTTTATTTGATACTAGAGCCGATAACTGTTTTGTGTCGTTTGAATTCGAAAAGCTCCTAAACCATAAACGCGCTAACCTCCCAACGATGTTCGACGTAGAAATTACCACCGGAAGAACCGTCACCATCAGTTCCGTTCTTCGTGATTGTACTCTCGAACTCAACAATCACGTTTTCCCGATCGATCTTATCCCCATGGAACTTGGTAGTTTCAACAATCACGTTTTCCCGATCGATCTTATCCCCATGCAACTTGGTAGTTTCGATGTCATAGTAGGCATGGACTTTCTTCGTGAAAATCGTGCCAAAGTTGTTTGTTTCGAAAAGATGATATATTTCTCTCTTTCAAACGGTGATCAACTCTGTGTCTATGGTGAAGTATCCTCAAAGGAACTGAGACTTATGTCATGCATTCAAGCAAGAAAGTATCTCCGCAAGGAATACTTTGCTTTCTTAGCTCACATTGTATTAGCGGAGGAGGAAAAGAAATCTATAAAGGATGTTCCCGTTGTTCGTGATTTTCCTAATGTCTTTCCTGACGATTTACCCGGTCTACCCACGACTCGTGATATTGACTTTTGCATCGACCTTATCCCTGGACTAACCCTGTTGCTAAAGCCCCTTACCACCTCGCACCGTCCGAAATGCGTGAACTTTCTAGTCAACTCTAGGAATTACTTGATAAAGGCTTCATACGCCCTAGCACATCTCCATGGGGCGCACCTGCCCTTTTCATGAAAAAGAAGGATGCATCGTTTTTAATGTGTATCGATTATAGGGAACTCAACAAGCTTACTATCAAGAATCGCTACCCTCTACCCCGAATCGACGACTTATTTGATCAATTGCAAGGCGCTACATGTTTCTCTAAGATCGATTTACGTTCTGGTTATCATCAATTATGAATTCAGGAGCAAGACATCCCTAAAAACGCTTTTCGTACCCGTTATGGCCATTACGAATTTGTGGTCATGCCTTTTGGTCTTACCAACGCACCCGCGGTCTTCATGGATTTGATGAACCGTGTGTGTAAACCATTTCTTGATTGCTTCGTCATCGTGTTTATCGATGATATCCTTATCTATTCGAAGTCAAGAACCGAACACTCGCAGCATCTTCCTTTAGTTCTCGAGCTTCTCCAAGTAAATCGCCTCTATGCCAAATTCTCCAAGTGTGAATTTTGGCTCGAGCAGGTTCAATTTCTCAGTCACATCGTCAACAGTCAAGGTATTCATGTCGATCCCGCGAAAATTGAAGCAGTTAAGAGTTGGATTACGCCGAAAACCCCGTCCAAAGTTCGTTCTTTTCTAGGATTGGCGGGTTATTACCGTCGATTTATCGCTGATTTCTCTAAAATCGTCGTTCCTCTCACCTCTCTAATGCATAAAGACAAGCCTTTTGTTTGGGGAACCGGACAGGAAGAAGCCTTTCAGACTCTTAAGCATGTGCTTTGCAACGCTCCCGTGCTCGCGCTACCCGATGGAAATGAGGATTTTGTTGTTTATTGCGATGCCTCTAACCTAGGTCTTGGTTGTGTTCTTATGCAACGAGACAAGGTTATCGCGTATGCGTCTCGACAACTCAAAGTCCATGAGAAGAACTACACAACCCACGATATCGAACTCGGTGCAGTTGTTTTTGCGTTAAAGATTTGGCGACACTACCTTTATGGTACTAAGTGTACGATCTTCACCGACCATAAGAGCCTACAACACATCTTGAACCAGAAAGAACTAAACATGCGCCAACGCAGATGGGTCGAACTTTTCAACGACTACGACTGTGAGATAAGCTACCACCCAGGCAAAGCAAACGTCGTTGCCGACGCTCTTAGTCGACGGAGCTATTTACATAGTGCTCGTAATGTTCAAGCCCAACACGACCTCGAAGCCCTCATTCGTGACGCTCAAAATGCATGTTTTATCGAGAACACTCTGAAGGAAGAAAGAATACATGGATCTGAAAACCAACTAGTGAATAAACCGAATGGTATCTTTCACTATCTCGACTGAATCTGGATACCTAGTCGCAATAATCTCCGAGATATTTTGCTGAATGAAGTCCATAAATCCCGATATTCCATTCATCCAGGTGCCGACAAGATGTAGCAGGACCTCTGTGCCTGGTATTGGTGGCCAGGAATGAAAAAGGATATCGCTCTCTATGTTTCGAAATGCCTAACTTACTCGAAAGTTAAGCCCGAACACCAACGACCCTCTGGCTTACTCAAACACCCGAGATCCCGATGTGGAAATGGGAGAGTATAGCTATGGACTTCATTACGAAACTCCCTCACACGCCATTAGGTCATGATAGCATTTGGGTTATCGTTGATCGTCTTACGAAATCCACGCACTTTTTACCGATACGAGAAGACTACAAGGTTGAAAGATTGGCACGAATCTATACCGACGAAGTCATTTGTCGACACGGGACACCTCGGGACATCATCTCTGACCGCGATGGTCGATTTACTTCACGTTTCTGGGAGACATTCCAATCCGCTCTCGGTACTACTCTTAATCTCAGTACCGCATTTCATCCCCAGACTGACGGTCAGACTGAGCGTACTATCCGCACCCTTGAAGACATGCTTCGTTCATGCGTTATAGATTTTGGTGGCAATTGGGATTCGCATTTGCCTTTAGTCGAGTTCTCGTACAACAACAGTTATCACGCTATTATTCAAATGGCACCCTTTGAGGCATTATATGGAAGAAAATATCGATCGCCCATTGTATGGCACGAGATCGGAGACGCTCAAATCACCGATCCTGAGTTATTACAAGAAACGACTGACAAGATCCTCCAAATACGAAACAACCTCTAGAAAGCTCGGAGTCGTCAAAAGAGTTACGCCAATAAACGCCGCAAGCCCCTTGAGTTTGAAGTTGGCGATCACGTACTCCAAAAGGTTTCACCTTGGGAGGGGGTGATCCGATTCGGAAAGAAAGGAAAGCTAGCGCCACGATACGTGGGTCCCTTTAAGATTCTGGAAAGAATTGGCAGGGTGGACTACTGATGCGTGTGAAGTGTGTATATAAGTTTAAGTATATTTTAAGCCCTTTTACACTTTCTTTAGCCAAGTTTTAAATTTATAAAACACGATATTTACTAACACTAGACACACATATGGGCAATTGCACCCATCGTGAGCGTAGTATAGTGTTGGTAAGATACCGAGGTCGTCCAAGGACACAAGAGCTTTTAGTACTAGTTTATCCTCAACGTCTAATCAAATCAAAATGTTTAGAAAAAGGTTTTAAACTAAGAAAATAAAAACTAACTAAAATGCTGAAAAATAAAAATAAAAATAAAAACAGGTAGACAAGATGAATCACTTGGCTCCGACTCGTGTTTAGTGTAACCTTTGATTATTTCCGCACTTTTGCACTATTTAAGAGATTATCTTAGTTATTGTAGTAGGCCCCTCTTTTGGAGGTGACGTTACCCTCAACCCAGTAGTTTAGTCAGCAGGGATACAATCTGTCACGGCCCCCGACCCGGTTTGACCCGTTTCAGGAGCCGCGGGACAGAAATTCCCGTGGTATTTATTTAACAGCGGAAGTTTCTTTAGGATCTTTTAAAAACTGTAATATTTCCCGATTATTTTATTTCACAATTCGGGATAAAACCCGATAATTTACAATACTGAGATTTCACGAAGAAATCTTTTATTTTCAAAACATATTTCTTTATTTATACTGAGCCACTTTCTTAAGCTGATAGTGCTTCACTGCACTTTTCCTGGATCACAACAGATCACCTGAAACATGTTTGAAAAAGGTTTTGTCAGCGGGAAATACTGAGTGAATCATTCATTTAACTAAAACGACACGTTTATAATATACAGTATTAAGAGCGATTATAATGTCTCTATCTTTTAAATTAACTGATCCAGTTGTCACTTGACCGGACTTGTGACTGTGGACATATCACTTGCTGGGTCCGTTCACCCACAAGTGATAAATAATTAGTAGCTATGTGCACATCCCCCCACATACTGGCAGTAATTTCAGATTACATAGACTTAATCCCTGTAATTATAACTTTGAAATAAACATGCTTTTGTAAAGTAATTTGATAAAAAGCGAATGACTCACATTGCAGATTTAACAGAGCTTATTCTACTGATTAGCCTTGATAACCTAGTTTAAATAATCAAGCACACAAACTAGGTTAGTAACTTAATACAGCATTTACGACAACTCACGAGATTACAACCTTCACAACGAATGACAAAGTGCGATACTTAAACATCCATCGATTAATCGACGAATGACAAAGCATAAACCCTAATGTGGGCAGCACTTAAACATCCATTGGATAGTTTAATCGATCGGACATTGAATCGTAGCAGCGATCGAGTTATTACCCTGAATTGTGGCAGCACTTCGTGATCAGTGTGTGTTTTTGTAGTGATTATACTATAACTCAGCGTACAATTCGAAATTGAACGTCGAATGAACACTCAGTTGCATGTAACAGACAATCCTATTTATACTTGAAAAGTTGTTCCCCCGCGTGTCGCGGGAGATGTCGTGACTCCTGTCGCGACTCGCCTGGGGTGACGACCTAGCCTAGAGTAGCCTTGTCACTAGTATAGGCCTGCTGACTTGATAGTTCGTTAATTCTCGTTGTTGACAGCACATTTTTAAAGATAATCGTTAGTTAGGGTTTACCCCCCTTGAGTTTTAGGGGCCCTAATCCTGATTCCAAATGTTCTGAAAATTTTAGGGATTATACAGAATCACTTGGGTTTCTCAATTAGGGTTTCCTAATTAGATAATTAAAATAATAAATAGTACTTTTTGATGAGAGTTGTTACATTCTCCTCACCTTAATAAAAATCTCGTCCTCGAGATTTACTGGAATAAGTGAGGATATTTTCGCTTCATTTCTGATTCCAGCTCCCAAGTGTATTCAGCTCCTCTCCTTGAATTCCATCTGACTTTGACTAAAACTAGTCGTTTATGTTTGAGAAACTTGATCTTTCGATCCTCAATTTGAAGAGGTTTCTCAACAAATTTCAGCTTTTCGTTTACCTCTATATCTCGAAGAGGTACTACCAGTGATTCATCTGATAAGCATTTCTTAAGATTGGATACATGAAATACATCATGTACTCCTGCTAATTCTTCTGGTAGTTGTAAACGATAAGCAACTGGTCCTATACGTTGGATCACTGAAAATGGTCCTACGTACCTTGGACTTAGCTTTCCTTTCTTCCCGAATCTAACTACTCCTTTCCAAGGAGAAACTTTCAATAGTACTTTGTCTCCCACTTGGAATTCTAACGGCTTGCATCTATTGTCTGCATAACTTTTCTGGCGATCTCGAGCCGTCTTCAGCCTTTCCTTGATTTGAGTAATCTTATCAGTCGTCTCTTGCACTATTTCAGGACCTGATAATTGACTTTCTCCGATTTCTGCCCAACAAACTGGAGTTCTACACTTTCTTCCATATAGTGCTTCAAATGGGTGAGTTTCAATGCTTGAATGATAGCTATTGTTATAGGAGAATTCAATTAATGGTAAATGATCATCCCAACTTCCACCAAAATCTATTACACATGCTCGGAGCATGTCTTCTAGAGTTTGGATTGTCCTTTCACTTTGTCTGTCTGTTTGGGGATGATATGCAGTGCTCAGATTTAATTGAGTTCCCATAGCTTGCTGGAAACTTTTCCAGAAATGAGAAGTAAAACGACTATCTCTATCCAAAACAATGGAGAGTGGAACTCCATGTAAGGATACAATTTCATCTACATATAATTTAGCCAGTCTTTCCATGCTAAAGGTTTCTTTCATTGGTAAAAAGTGAGCTGATTTGGTTAATCGATCCACAATTACCCAAATCGCATCATTACCTTTTCTGGTTTTGGGTAACTTAGTAACAAAATCCATTGTTATAAGTTCCCATTTCCATACTGGCATTTCTAATTGTTGTAGTAATCCTGAAGGTTTCTGATGTTCTGCCTTAACTTGTGAACAAGTAAGACATTTAGAAACATATCTTGCTATGTCCTTTTTCATTCCTATCCACCAAAAGTTCTTCCTTAAATCTTGGTACATCTTATTATTTCCTGGGTGCATAGTATACCTAGATTTATGAGCTTCTTCTAAAATCTTAGGTCTTAAGTCTCCCTGCTTAGGTACCCAAATTCTACTTTTGTGGAATCTCCAAATTCCATCTGCTCCTTGTTCTAATTCCTTGATTCGTCCTTTCATTCCTTCAGCATCATCCTTGATTGCTGTAGTTTGAAAATTCTTCAATTGTTCCATTAAATCTATTTGTAGATTTAATCTGAGAGCACGAACCCGTCGTTGTTTCTCATAATACTTACGACTTAAGGCATCTGCAACTACATTTGCCTTTCCTTCATGATACTGAATATCACAGTCGTAGTCACTTAGGATTTCCATCCATCTCCTTTGTCTCATGTTTAACTCTTTTTGCCCAAATATATATCTTAGACTTTTGTGATCTGTGTAGACAGTAAATTTACTTCCGTAAAGATAATGTCTCCAAATCTTAAGGGCAAAAATTACGGCTCCTAATTCTAAATCATGAGTCGTATAGTTTTCTTCGTGCTTTTTCAATTGCCTTGAGGCATATGCAATCACCTTTTTGCGCTGCATAAGCACACATCTATAACCTAGTTTTGAAGCATCACAATATACTTCAAAATCTTCTGTTCCTTCTGGTAAGGCTAAGATTGGTGCATTTGTTAATTTCTGCTTCAATATTCTAAAGGCTTCCTCTTGCTTAGATCCCCATTCAAACTTAATAGCTTTACAGGTTAACTTAGTTAATGGTACGGCTATCTTGGAAAAATCCTTAATAAACCGTCTATAATACCCAGCTAAACCTATAAAACTTCTTATTTCCATTGCTGTTTGTGGAACCTTCCATTTGGTAATTGCCTCTATCTTAGCAGGATCTACGTGAATACCTTCGTGATTCACCATGTGTCCTAAGAATTGCACTTCTTGTAACCAAAATTCACACTTCGAGAATTTGGCATAAAGTTTTTCTTTTCTTAACAAAGTTAAGAGTGCATGAAGGTGTTCACAATGCTCTGTCTGACTTTTGGAATAAATAAGTATATCGTCTATGAAAACAATTACAAATTTATCCAAATATGGTTTACAGATCCTATTCATCATGTCCATGAATGCAGCAGGTGCATTCGTTAACCTAAAGGGCATGACTGTAAACTCATAATGACCATACCTAGTTCTGAAAGCAGTTTTAGGTATGTCTTCTTCTTGTACCTTCAATTGATGATATCCGGAGCGTAAATCTATCTTAGAAAAATATCTAGCTCCCTGAAGTTGATCGAAAAGATCATCAATCCTAGGTAATGGATATCGATTCTTAATTGTAACTTTATTCAATTCTCTATAATCGATACACATTCTCATTGAACCATCCTTTTTCTTCACAAACAACACTGGCGCTCCCCAAGGGGATGAGCTAGGTTGTATGAATCCTTTACTTAGTAATTCATCTAATTGCTTTTTCAGTTCTAACATTTCTGTGGGTGCTAACCGATAAGGTGCCTTGGCTATCGGTGTAGTTCCTGGAATTAGATGGATTCTAAATTCTACTTCCCTATCTGGAGGTAATCCCGGTAAATCTTCTGGGAATACATCCGGATACTCTGAGACTACTGGTATTTCCTTAAGATCTTTACCCTTAGTGCTAATGATTACCGAAATCATATACACTATTCCTTGTTTTCGTTCATAATTAGCAACTTTCATTACTGATATGAACTTCATAGGCTTACGTGGTTTGTCTCCTGTGATCCTAATAACTTCTCCGGTGGGTGATTGAATTTCTATGGAATTCTGATCACAAAGGATTCGAGCATGGTTGGCTACCAACCAATCCATTCCTAATACAACATCAAATTCAGCTAAATTCATCGGCCATAGTTTTGCAGAAAATTTATGTCCTAAAAGTTCTATGTTTCCTTCTTGCAAAACTTTATCTATTTTAACTGAATTTCCGTCTGCTGTTTCAACTGTAAAAATCTGCCTAATATTGGTTAAAGGTAAACTAAGAGCTTGGCAGAATGAAGTATTTATAAAACTTTGGTTTGCACCAGAGTCAAATAATACTTTGGCGTAAATGTTGTGAACTAAGAACGTACCCGCTATCACATCTGGGATGAGTTCTGCTTCTTGAGTGGTCAGCTGAAATGCCCTGGCATTCTTCTTAGTAGTTCCGTCAGTCGCCTTGGTTTTGTTATCTGCTGGTTTGACACTTTAGGACATTCTGTTTTGAAATGTCCTGCCTCTCCACAATTGTAACAAATTATGGATTTCTTCCTGCAATTTTCTTCACGATGCCCTACAGTTTTGCAAAAATTGCAATATACTTTGCATTTTCCAAAATGTTTCTTTTTGCAATTTTGACAGAATGGCAAAGTTGAAGATTGCCCTGTTCCTCTTTTCTTGAAACTGTTATTATTACCCATACGAAATCCTTGAGTAATTTTCTGAGCTAAATCCTTCTTCCTGTTTTCATCTTGTGTGCGTACTAATTCATCAGTTAGGGTATTAGCTAATTCCACAGCATCGTCAATAGTGCGAGGTCTCGCAGCTTTAACAATATTGCGAATTTCACTAATTAGTCCCCAAATGTAGCGAGAAATGAGTACCGGTTCTGGCGAATCCAGCGTTGGTACTACTCTAGCATATTCAAAGAATGTCGAAGTATAACCGCGACAATCTACATCCATCATCCGATGATTTAAAAACTTATTTGTCATCTGTTCCTTTTCATACTCGGGACATAATTTTCTTTCTACTAAACCCTTAAATCCTTCCCAAGTCATAGCATAAGCTATTATTCTTCCTTTTGATTGTAACACAGTGTTCCACCATTCAAGTGCTCCTTCCTTGAAGAGATTTGATGCATACATGACCTGATCATCTTTAGCACATTTACTTATTGCAATTACTGCTTCGGTTTTCTCTAACCAACGCAGTGATGCAGTTGCTCCTTCATTGCCTGCAAATTCAGTGGGTTTACAAGCAAGAAATTCTTTGAAAGTGCAACCAGGCGTTGCAGTTTTCATTTTCTTAGAAAATGGAGCTTGATGTGGTTCTGCATTATGATTTACATTATCATTTCCTCCGTTTACACTATTACTGAAGTTATCTTCAGTAATACGTTTACTTGGAACAATTGGTTGCGGTTCGATTGGATTCTTTATAGCAGCAACGAATGCTGGAATAGCATTAGCTATCCCTTGAGCAACAATATTTTCGATATCTTGCCGAGTCATATATTGATCTCCTGGATGTTGCTCTGACTGATTAACCTCATTTACTGGTTCATTACCAATGTTTGACATCTGATAATAAATTTTATGTAAATAATTAGTATAATACAAATATAATAAAACAGTTTGCACATAATCACATTAACATGTATAATCAAAATTATCCATTTCACAAGTTCATTTTTATATATTATATTATGCCTCGTACACACGATTATCATACAACGTTTTATTGTTAAGTTATTTACACATACTGGTTATTATGTTTATTTATTCACACATATTCTTGCAAACTTCTCATTTACCTGGTCAGCTAATTTCTTAAAAACGACGCTCCCTTTCGTCATATTTCCAAGTAACTCTTTCTCCCACATCCCTAATTCGATTTCCTGCATCAATCAACTCTTCGCCCCAGAGGCGAAGTTCAGTAAGATTCTCCGGGCTCATGGTTGGGTATAGTGGAGGTTCTGGGTCAACTTGTGGGAAAAATGTATCAGGGTTGTTTAAAAGGTTTTGGTATTGCCAATCGGTTGTCCACCATTCATCTAATTCTACAGGTAATGGTTGAGGTTGGACAATAGGATCTGGAATAGCAGGTTCCAGATTGATTGGGATTTGAGCTTCTAGTGGGTAACTGAAAAGATCTTCTTCAGTAAATATAAGGTTTGGATTAGCTGCTTCAAGGTTTCCATCGGCAGGTCCGATGAGATCACTCATTACTAATTCATGATCTAAAACTTCCCAAGGAGTCATTTTCTGTTTCTGCCTAGAACTCTCTCCGACTTCTCTTTCTGTTTGTTTACAACTATTCTCAGTTTCCATCTCTATTTGATTAATATTTTCCTCAATTTCTACCCCTTTTCCTTTGTCTTTTGGTTTTTCAATTTTAGTAACCTTTCTTGTTGCTGGCTTTTTCCTTCTTACACGCCTCCAGCCCACAAATCTGTTTCTTTTCTTGGGTTTAGGTTTTGCCGGTGGTTTGGATTGAAATTCCATGGGTTCTTCTTTATCAGCGAAGTAACCGGTGAATTCCTTGGAAACTTCTATCTTAACGGGATAGAGGTTAAGATTTTCTAAACCTTCCGATATCTCATTCATGTTGTTTAGCAGATATGCAAAATACATACCAAATGTTAAAACAACATTTTATAGATAACCCATAAATATTATTGCATACACAAAACAACTGACAAATAAATTATACTACGAATTACTGTAACTTATTTATTTACTAAATAAAGTTTCTGGAAATAAAAGTGCTAAAACTTTTGAGTACTTAGAGATTTGCATTTTCTGCTACTGTGGCTAACATATAAAGATTTGCCCATTTCTCATCTAATTTGTCCTCCCAAGGTGATTTATTGATTAAATCCTGGGTTTCTTGTTTCACTTTCTTCTCTCGGTTTTTCCTTATTTCCTCCTGACTTTTCCTAATAATCAAACTTCTTTTATTAGGAGAAAGTGGTTCCTCGTAATGTGCCTTACGGACAAATATTCCTTCTTCAGGAATTACATAAGGTTTTGTTTGGGATGAACTTCCCTTCTCGTTGGATGACCTATCTAGTTTAAGATAGATGTTTGACAGCTTTTGTTTACCCATACTGTAATTAGCAAATAATCAGTTAAAACACATAATCACATAATTGGCAATCAGTAAAATTAAATATTTCTAAATACTTAATAGGCTTAAATCAGTGGCTCTGATACCACCTTATTTCTGTCACGGCCCCCGACCCGGTTTGACCCGTTTCAGGAGCCGCGGGACAGAAATTCCCGTGGTATTTATTTAACAGCGGAAGTTTCTTCAGGATCTTTTAAAAACTGTAATATTTCCCGATTATTTTATTTCACAATTCGGGATAAAACCCGATAATTTACAATACTGAGATTTCACGAAGAAATCTTTTATTTTCAAAACATATTTCTTTATTTATACTGAGCCACTTTCTTAAGCTGATAGTGCTTCACTGCACTTTTCCTGGATCACAACAGATCACCTGAAACATGTTTGAAAAAGGTTTTGTCAGCGGGAAATACTGAGTGAATCATTCATTTAACTAAAACGACACGTTTATAATATACAGTATTAAGAGCGATTATAATGTCTCTATCTTTTAAATTAACTGATCCAGTTGTCACTTGACCGGACTTGTGACTGTGGACATATCACTTGCTGGGTCCGTTCACCCACAAGTGATAAATAATTAGTAGCTATGTGCACATCCCCCCACATACTGGCAGTAATTTCAGATTACATAGACTTAATCCCTGTAATTATAACTTTGAAATAAACATGCTTTTGTAAAGTAATTTGATAAAAAGAGAATGACTCACATTGCAGATTTAACAGAGCTTATTCTACTGATTAGCCTTGATAACCTAGTTTAAATAATCAAGCACACAAACTAGGTTAGTAACTTAATACAGCATTTACGACAACTCACGAGATTACAACCTTCACAACGAATGACAAAGTGCGATACTTAAACATCCATCGATTAATCGACGAATGACAAAGCATAAACCCTAATGTGGGCAGCACTTAAACATCCATTGGATAGTTTAATCGATCGGACATTGAATCGTAGCAGCGATCGAGTTATTACCCTGAATTGTGGCAGCACTTCGTGATCAGTGTGTGTTTTTGTAGTGATTATACTATAACTCAGCGTACAATTCGAAATTGAACGTCGAACGAACACTCAGTTGCATGTAACAGACAATCCTATTTATACTTGAAAAGTTGTTCCCCCGCGTGTCGCGGGAGATGTCGTGACTCCTGTCGTGACTCGCCTGGGGTGACGACCTAGCCTAGAGTAGCCTTGTCACTAGTATAGGCCTGCTGACTTGATAGTTCGTTAATTCTCGTTGTTGACAGCACATTTTTAAAGATAATCGTTAGTTAGGGTTTACCCCCCTTGAGTTTTAGGGGCCCTAATCCTGATTCCAAATGTTCTGAAAATTTTAGGGATTATACAGAATCACTTGGGTTTCTCAATTAGGGTTTCCTAATTATATAATTAAAATAATAAATAGTACTTTTTGATGAGAGTTGTTACACAATCCTAAAGGGTTGGATTATTGAAAGATAATTAATTAAGTTATTAATGCATAATGTGGTAGGCCCCTCTTTTGAAGGCGACGTTACCCCCGGCTAAGTAGTCTGAGTCAGCAGGGATACAGTCCTAAGTAGCCGGGTTAAAGTTTTAATAGTATTTTAACTTATGAGGGGATCAAAGAATTTGGACCCCCGCCATCCAATACCGTTAAGTATTGAACGAGGTCCTACTAAATTTGACCCAGGTCCTTTGCAGGATCTATACACTGAACAATGGCAAGACTCTTACCAAACCGTTCCCTTAACCCCCGACCAGGTAGCCAACATACCTCCATATAGACCGTGGAGATATGAATGGTGAAAATCTTTTATTTTATATAGACAGTAAAATAATGCCAAGACACCACGGACAAACGATAAGGAAGAATCACCTTCAACATAAGAAACTAGTAATTAAAGTCATTAATACATAACCAATTAAAAAGTGTGAAAAGATTAAAAATAAAAAGTATTACACTAGACACTTTGTCTTCACCAAGTGATGTAAGAGACTTGGGCAAACATGGCCTTGATTGTCAAGAACTCTTACGATCAATCTTGGATCCCGAGACGACTCACACACTCTATGATGGACAATGGATGATGGTGGTGGATGATGGTGTTATGGTCGTGGTGGGTGAAGTGTGAGAGAGGTGGTGTGCCAAGGGATGAGTTGCAAGTGAACCAAGCACCCCTATTTATAGCATGCACAGACGTCTGGACACGGCCCCGTGTCCATTGGGCACGGCCCCGTGTCCATCCTTCTTCTCTTTCTTCATTAATTGCTCTTGTCCGCATTAGTTGACCACGCCCCCGTGTCCGCTGGGCACGACCCCGTGTGTAGAAGCGTATCTGTACTATCAGATTTGGCAAGATTCTGCGTATCTTTGCATTGACCACGGCCCCGTGTCCGCTGGGCACGGCCCCGTGGTGGGCAATAGAAGCTTCTACATGTTTGTCTTTTGTGCCAGGGCTGACCATCCTGGACACGGCCCCGTGCTCGCTGAGCACGGCCCCGTGTTGAGCTGGACACGCCCCGTGTTGAGCTGGACACGCCCCGTGCTGAGCTGGGCACATCCCCGTGCTCAGCTGGGCACAACCCCATGCTCAGTTTTCTTCTTGTTTTTTGCTTTGGGAAGATGCTGTCGAGGGGTGAGGCATGCCACGTTTATTCCCTTTCTTTGTATTTATGTTAGATTTGGTTGTATATTTGTTCCTTTTGTTCAATTAAGCTCATTTGATCCTGAAAATGCAAAAGGAAGACAAAAGAACACTTTTTCCAACATTCGTACTAAAAAAGGGTTAGTTTTATGCCTCATTTGATGTAATTTATATGTTGCATTTTACACACATCAAATACCCCCACACTTGAATCTTTGCTTGTCCTCAAGCAAAACTCTTTATAATATGGCTTACACGCCCAAATGGAATGGGTAGAAGAGAAGTTTTGGGCTTGTCTAGCGTGTCGGGAATCCAAGATTCTTTATTAGGCTTTATTTTTATGCTATTTACAATCCTATTCGTTATGATTTATTTTGAACTTTTCATAAGAGAAATTATTTATTTGGGCATAACATGCCTTTTTAAAATTCTATTTATATACAAGTTCACATACCTCACGAGGGATCACTCAACACTCGGCCGAAGATGTATTTTTGTGAAACACTCGAGAGCGGCATGAAACTTACTCCTACCATAAGCTTGTCAAGCAATCAATCCTCCTCCTTTTTAACTATATACATTTGTAAATATCAAGAGGACTTTTGGGTGAAGGGTTAGGCTTGGGTTAAAGGTAGGTGGTTGGGTTAGTGGTTACTAGAAAAGGGCGAAAAAGCGTAAAAAGCGTCGGTTTTCGTAAAACACTTTGTTTTTTTTTTTTGGTTTTTGATTTTTTTTATTCTAATGAAGCATTTTTCAAACAAGGTTTCTTTTGATGAGCTTGTTTGTTTATTGCTAACTTCATCCCTTTTTTTTTTGTCACAAGAAAACCGAGCTTTGTTACTAAAATAAAGGGTTTAAAATGAAAAAGGTTTTGGTGGGTAAAGGGTGTTTGTTTTGGGGAAAGAAACGAAAAGGTTTAGGCTCAAAGGGGTTAACTAGGGGGATTTTGGGTAGGTGGTAAAAAAAAAGAAAAATAATGGTGTAGAAATAAAAAGGGTTAGTCCTAATGCCTCCATAATTTACTTACTTGGGTTTAAGTTGGTAAGGACCGGGAATGTATCGTCGTGGCAAGTTCTAGAGTTGTAAGAACCAAGCGGCTATTCACACAAGAAACGAAAAATGAGCATTTAATTTAAAGATATGTATTTGTATGCTCAATAAAGGCTCAAAACTCACTTTTGTGGGAATGGGGTTTTATGTGATCAAGTATATATAATTAAATTTTAACTAAGCTTGTCATGCCTTTTCATAATTTTCTTATGTTGGTTCTTTTTATCACGACGCTATCGGTTGTAAATTTGTAAAAATATAACCTTTTTAGAATTTTGAAATTCCCAAATTAAACCAAGACAAGTAAAAAAATGAAAATTTTTGAAAAAAAATTGGGGTGATTAGCGGTTCCAATAGAGTTTTGTGTAAGGCTTGTTTTTAGGACTTGCAAGATTCAAGGTTTTAGCACCCCCCCCCCCCACACTTAAATTACACATTGTCCTCAATGTGTCCCAAAAATAAGTTTTTCGGTTGATTAAAATGTGTAAAAGTGGGTTAAAAACAAGATTTTATGTTACTGGGTAGCTGAACACGGGGTGGTGTTGGCTGAGCACGGCCCCGTGTCCAGACTGCCAGTACCAAAAGTAAACAGAAAGCTGGGCACGGGGGCGTTTTCAGTGAGCACGGCCCCGTGTCCAGGTACCTGAACTGGGCGTTTTTTCTGCAGAACCTTGAGCACGGGGCGTGTTGGCTGAGCACGGCCCCGTGCTGAACTTGCTGTAATGAAGAAAAATGTCGGGATGCTCTGTTTTTGTGCATGGGGTGTTGGTTCAAGCTTCTCTTAGTATCCTTCACCATCCCGAGTGTGTTTTATTCCTGAAAATTAAAACTAAACTAGAAAGCATAAAAGTTAAACTAATCTAAAACTAAGGATAGTTCCGCGGAATGCCTCCGTGGGGCACCACGTTTATAAGGGTCCTTGGCTAGACCCACCTTATCAGGTGGTTCTGGCTCATCTTCAATTAGGGGGTCGTTATTGCCGATTGGATATTTCATTGATCGCTCAAGATCAATGCTTCTTTTAAATACCCCTAATTGAAGAGATAGATTGTTGTACTTCCGGTTAGGGGTGTTCATCGAATCGAATATCGAATTTTCGAATTATTCGAATCGAATAATTTTTTTTTCTCTTGAATTCGAATTCGAATAAGACACATACTATTCGATTCGAATTCGAATAAAAAATTCAATTCGTATTCGAATAAAAATTCGAATTCGAATAAATTCGCTTCAATTCGTATTCGCTTCGTATTCGAATAATAGATATGGTATTTGGTTGATGGTTCATCATGTCATGGGCCATATGCCCATATCATATGTAATGGGCTTAGTAATAACTTAAATGGGTAATTTTATATAGCCCAATTAATTTATATATGTATTAAATTTTAAATTATATATATTATATATATAAAAATAAAAATACATGTATAATTCTTATTCGAATTTCGAATCGAATCGAATTTAAAATTGTAAATTCGTATTCGATTCGTATTCGATTAACTTGACTCGAATCGAATCGAATTCGAATTCGAATTCTTGCGACTCGAAACGAATTCTTGATAATCAAATCGAATTCGAATCGAATTTCGAATTTTTCGAATCGAAACGAATTCTGAACACCCCTACTTCCGGTTCTTCAAAGCTTCGTGTGTTTTTACAAAAGGTCGTCCCAACACTAGAGGAGCGTCATCAAGGATGGCAAAGTCGGTTGGGATTACCATTTGATTTGTTTGGACCAAGACATCCTCAACTACACCGATTGATTTTTTTATTTTCCGATTAGATAGAAAAATGGGTATTTGAAGTGGAGAAAAATCACTAATACTTAATTTTTCGAAAATGTAGTTGGGCATTATGTTAACACAAAGATCTTTATCAATTGTGACATTACTAATAAATGAATTTTGAAAAAAACATGGAACCGGTGTAATGTTAATTTCAAATGGGTCTTCTTTTATTAGCGAGGTTTGATCATTAGTTAACTTAACGCTTACCATTTCGTCAATTTTAGTGTTAGTGTTTAATTCTTTTAAAAACTTAGCATGAGTTGGAACTAAACAATGATTTTCAAAAGAAGGTGATAAGAGATTAATTTCTTCAAAATTAGACTCTTCTTGAATTTTAACGTTGTCGGACTCACCTTTTTCGTTGTTTAACTCATGTGTCGGTTCTTTACTTATTTGTTCTTCCATTTTTACACTTTCAGTTATCTCTTCTTTATTTAATTATTCTCTTGCGCGGGACTCCTCTTCCCTTGCGCGAGATTCTTTTATATAGCGATCGATAACTCTAAGGTGTTCTAATATCCTATCGATCACTTCGGTTATAGAAAAAGGATCGGGATTTTCAAAGCTTGAATTCGGTTGTTCAATCCTTTGTTCATCATAATACCCATATGAACTAGATGGTTCACACCATTGTTCTTCATTGTAAGTATATGATGGATAAGGGTCGTAATTTTGTTCTTCATAATACTCATATGAGGTGGGTTGTTCACGCCATGGTTCCTCATAATAAGCATATGAAGGTGGTGGCTCATATCTTGGTTCCTCAAAGTATGAGTAAGAAGGCTCATACCTTGGTTCATCAAAATATGAGTATGAGGGAGGAGGTTCATACCTTTGGTCTTCATAGGATGTGTATGAAGTTAATGGCTCGTACCTGGGCTCCTCATAGTAGGTGTATGAAGTGGATGGTTGATATAAGTCACAATACTGAACTGAGTGCGGGTCACCACAATTAGTGCAATAATTATTCCTATAATCATACTCCTCATAGGTGTAGTTGTAACCTCCTGAGTATTGATCCATAAGAATCACTCAGCAGACCACAACCAAGTCTCGAGATCAAAAAACAAAAATAAAAACGGAAACAGAGGCTGGACACGGCCCCGTGTACAGAATCTGTATCTGGGCGTTTTAATTAAAGTTACTGATTTCGTTGAGCACGGGGGCGTGTTCAGTGAGCACGGCCCCGTGTTCAGCTACTGTTACTGGGTGTTTTATGAAAAATGTGTAGCACGGCCCCGTGTTCAGTGAGCACGGCCCGTGTTCAGGTTACTGTAAATGCAAAACTAAACTAAAATGCAGAAAAACGTGCGCGCGTTTTAAAAGGTTTTGAAAAAAACTAATTAGGCCATCGATTTTAAGCTTTCTTAAAATCATTGTGTCCCCGGCAACGGCGCCAAAAACTTGATGCGTGTGAAGTGTGTATATAAGTTTAAGTATATTTTAAGCCCTTTTACACTTTCTTTAGCCAAGTTTTAAATTTATAAAACACGATATTTACTAACATTAGACACACATATGGGCAAGTGCACCCATCGTGAGCGTAGTATAGTGTTGGTAAGATACCGAGGTCGTCCAAGGACACAAGAGCTTTTAGTACCGGTTTATCCTCAACGTCTAATCAAATCAAAAAGTTTAGAAAAAAGTTTTAAACTAAGAAAATAAAAACTAACTAAAATGCTGAAAAATAAAAATAAAAACAGATAGACAAGATGAATCACTTGGCTCCGACTCCCGTTTAGTGTAACCTTTGATTATTTCCGCACTTTTGCACTATTTAAGAGATTATCTTAGTTATTGTAGTAGGCCCCTCTTTTGGAGGTGACGTTACCCTCAACCCAGTAGTTTGAGTCAGCAGGGACACAATCCTAAAGGGTTGGATTATTGAAAGATAATTAATTAAGTTATTAATGCATAATGTGGTAGGCCCCTCTTTTGAAGGCGACGTTACCCTCGGCTAAGTAGTCTGAGTCAGCAGGGATACAGTCCTAAGTAGCCGGGTTAAAGTTTTAATAGTAGTTTAACTTATGAGGGGATCAAAGAGTTTGGACCCCCGCCATCCAATACCGTTAAGTATTGAAGGAGGTCCTACTAAATTTGACCCAGGTCCTTTGCAGGATCTATACACTGAACAATGGCAAGACTCTTACCAAACCGTTCCCTTAACCCCCCGACCAGGTAGCCAACATACCTCCATATAGACCGTGGAGATATGAATGGTGAAAATCTTTTATTTTATATAGACAGTAAAATAATGCCATGACACCACGGACAAACGATAAGGAAGAATCACCTTCAACATAAGAAACTAGTAATTAAAGTCATTAATACATAACCAATTAAAAAGTGCGAAAAGATTAAAAATAAAAAGTATTACACTAGACACTTTGTCTTCACCAAGTGATGTAAGAGACTTAGGCAAACATGGCCTTGATTGTCAAGAACTCTTACGATCAATCTTGGATCCCGAGACGACTCACACACTCTATGATTGACAATGGATGATGGTGGTGGATGATGGTGTTATGGTGGTGGTGGGTGAAGTGTGAGAGAGGTGGTGCGCCAAGGGATGAGTTGCAAGTGAACCAAACACCCCTATTTATAGCATGCATAGACGTCTGGACACGGCCCCGTGTCCATTGGGCATGGCCCCGTGTCCATCCTTCTTCTCTTTCTTCATTAATTGCTCTTGTCCGCATTAGTTGACCACGCCTCCGTGTCCGCTGGGCACGACCCCGTGTGCAGAAGCATATCTGTACTATCAGATTTGGCAAGATTCTGCGTATCTTTGCGTTGACCACGACCCCGTGTCCGCTGGGCACGGCCCCGTGGTGGGCAATAGAAGCTTCTACATGTTTGTCTTTTGTGCCAGGGCTGACCATCCTGGACACGGCCCCGTGCTCGCTGAGCACGGCCCCGTGTTGAGCTGGACACGCCCCGTGCTGAGCTGGACACGCCCCGTGCTGAGCTGGGCACAGCCCCGTGCTCAGCTTTCTTCATGTTTTTGCTTTGGGAAGATGCTGTCGAGGGGTCAGGCATGCCACATTTATTCCCTTTCTTTGTATTTATTTTAGATTTGGTTGTATATTTGTTCCTTTTGTTAAATTAAGCTCATTTGATCCTGAAAATGCAAAAGGAAGACAAAATAACACTTTTTCCAACATTAGTACTAAAAAAAGGTTAGTTTTATGCCTCATTTGATGTAATTTATATGTTGCATTTTACACACATCAACTACTGACTCGAATTACCGAAGGAACTCAGCGATGTACATCCAACTTTCCACGTCTCGAACCTCAAGAAGTGCCTAGCTGAAGAAAATTTTCATGTTCCTCTTGAAGATTTGTAAGTAAACGAAACTCTGCACTTTGTGGAAAAGCCAGTAGAAATAATGGATTGAGAGACCAAGAAACTTCGACGCTCTCGCATTCCTATAGTGAAGGTTTGCTGGGAAGGCAAACGTGGCGCCGAGTTCACTTGGGAACTCGAAAGTGATATGAAAGCTAAATATCCACAACTCTTTGTTACGCCTGCGCCTTAATTTCAGGACGAAATACCCTAAAGTAGGGGAGGCTGTAACAACCCGACTCTTCGGTTCATTACCAATTGTCGTCATTTCTTACCTTAACCGCCTTTCTACAATCTTCACACAAGACCGATGGAATCTGGGCTCATTCAGACTCTCTACTCGTTCCTTAGTTGAGAGCTGGCTTGAAAACGGATTTCCACCGAAGAGATGACCGATTAACGGGTTGAACATGAAATTCCATCAAGAACAGTGAGTCCGATCGAATGGGCTGAGACCATTCGACCGAATGAGCTGGACCTGGTGTGTTTCTGTTGTTTGACACGTCATCACGCTGTCTCCGTTAAACTCAAAACTTTTACTAGAAAATTTTACAAATTTTCAAACAACAGATCGCCCACTCAAGTGGCCATCCGATCGGATGACCATCCGATCGAATGACCATTCGACCAAGTGACATGTCCCTTATACAAATCCTTTTTTCAAAACAAATTGATTAAACTTCGAACTTTAACGATTTACAAACACCCACACACTCACTCGAATGGCCATCCGCTCGGATGACCATCTGTCCGGATGACCATCCGTCCGGATGACCATCCGCTCGGATGGGTTATCACCATTCGAACACTCTACCACCCGACACTCTCTTACGCATTGTTCAACGCTTACGCTACTATTCTATGCTCAGGCTAACTCCAACGCGCTCCCTGCAATCCAATCAAGTCTGTGTTTACTAGTTAAACACGAACTGTGAGTATACTCGAACCCATTTTCATTTAACGCACTTTTGGGTTTTACATACGTTCTTTATCAAAACACAACACACAACGCAAATACTTTAAAACGCTAACCGCTCCCGCATGCTATACGTGTACTTGAATGCTTGTACTATGCCATACAGTGTTACACTATACCGCCTCTAGCAATGATAGTATTATAGTTTGGACTCAGCACCTGTCGTGGACAGGGGTTGCTAGGGATCACAACTCTTTACTTCACATGTTCGTTGAACATGTGTCGCACATACTCTACAACACAGTCTCGTGGTTAAGTTGTAGACATTGTTTGATAGTTACATGCTTCGCCTGTTATGTGTTACATGCTGGTTATGAGTAAACGCTTTTACTACTATATACTATGCAAACTTGTGTACTCACCTTTACATTTTATGTATTGACTTTATTTTAACGTATGTGACAGGTTGATAGGATGCTGATGTGCGCAAAATGCAACATATAAATTACATCAAATGTGCCATAAAACTAACCTTTTTTTAGTACTAATGTTGGAAAAAGTGTGTTTTTGTCTTCCTTTTGTATTTTCAGGGTTAAAAGAGCTTAAATGGATAAAAGAAGCAAAAATGCAGCTAAATCTAACAATAATACAAGAAAAGGAATAAACGTGGCATGCCTGACCCCTCGACAGCATCCTCCCAAGCAAAAACAAGAGAACAGAAGGCTGAACACGCCCCGTGCTCATTGAGCACGGGGGCGTGCCCAAGTGTCTGCAGAAAAGACAAAGTTGTAGAAGCTTCTATCACCCACCACGGGGGCGTGCCCAGCCAACACGGGGCCGTGGTCAACGCTAAGATTCGCAGAATCTAGGCAAATCTTAATAGTACAGATACGCTTCTGCACACGGGGTCGTGCCCAGCGGACACGGGGGCGTGGTCAACTAATGCAGACAAACTGCAATTAATGAAGAAAGAGAAGATGGGTGGACACGGGGCTGTGCCCAATGGACACGGGGCCGTGTCCGGGCTTCTGTACAGGCTATAAATAGGGGTGCTTGGCTCACTTGCAACTCATCCCTTGGCAAACCACCTCTCTCACACTACACCCACCCACCACCACCATCACAACCCACATCCACCACCATCATCCGTCATCCATCATAGAGTGTGTGTAGTAGTCTCGGGATCCAAGATTGATCGTAAGAGTTATTGACAATCAAAGGCCATGTTTGCTTAAGTCTCTTACATCACTTTGTGAAGACAAGCATTTAGTGTAATACTTTTTATTTTTAATCTTTTCGCACTTTTTATTTGGTTATGTATAATGACTTTAATAACTAGTTTCTTATTTTGAAGGTGAATCTTCCTTATCATTTGTCCGTGGTGTCTCACCGTTATTTTACTGTCTATATAAAATAAAAGATTTACACCATTCATATCTCCACGGTCTATACGGAGGAGATATGTTGGCTACCTGGTCGGGGGTTAAGGGAATGGTTTGGTAAGAGTCTTGCCTTGTTCAGTGTATAGTGTAACAACCCTCATTAAAAGTCCTATTTATTTTATTATTTTATCCAATAGGAAACCCTAATTGAGACACCCAAGTGATTCTGCACAAACCCTAAAATTTTCAGAACAATCAGAATCAGGATCAGGGCCCCTAAAACTCAGGGGGGGGGGTATTCCCTACTCGACGATTAAACTTATAAGTTATTATAAAAATCGAATTTATTCATTTCGTCTACTCAGCAGGCCTAGTCCCACACGGGGCAACTCTATAAATGAAACGTGTCCCTTACGGACCGTAAGGGAAGAGTCTTACGGTCCGTAAGCTAGACCAAATTCGTGTATAAATAGCAGCGTCTGGGACTTGATTTCTGGTTTCATTACGACGTTCAAATTCGATCTATACGTCGAGTTATAGTCGAAACAGTCACAAAATCACTAATTAGTATAGGGGGTGCTGCTACGATACAGGGTATTAACTCGATCGCTGCTACGATTCAATGTCCGATCGATAGAAACTATTCGATGGATGTTTTAGCGCTATCCTTTGTCATTAGTTGTGATTCCGACATGATGTTTGAGTATCACCCAAATTGGGGGGAAACTCTGTCCTTCGTTGTGAATCCGATGGATGTTTAAGTGATTGCACTTTGTCATTCGTTGTGAGGGTTTTAATCTCGTGAGTTATCATAAATGTTGTATTAAGTTACCTACCTAGTTCGTATGCACTAGGTTACAAGGTTAAATCAATAGGCTAAGCTCTGCCTGTATAAATCTACAATATATCAAGGCTTATCTGTAGACTAAACTTTGCCATATGAATCTGCATGATTATAATGTGAGTCATTCTCTTTTTATCAAATTGCTTTACAAAACCCTATTTATTTCAAAGTTATAATTACAGGGATTAAGTTTATGTAATCACCATATTACAGCCAGTATGTGGGGTTTTGTATACATTACTTGATAATCTTCACCATTGGACAACGAGTTAGCCAAGGGGTGATATGACCATAATCACAGACACCATTGGACGAATGGGCCAATGGGTCGAGTGACAAAGTACTGTGGGTAGTTGGTTGATATAGAAACATTGTAATCTTCCTTAATACTGTAAATTATAACAAATGTGTCGTTTTAATAAATAGAATGATTCACTCAGTATTTTCTGCTGACAAAACCTTTTTAAAACGCGTTTCAGGTAATTACAGTAGATTGGAGTAAGAGATGGATACGGCACTGAAAGGCATCAAGAAGTGGCTTATTTATTAATTAAATCGAATTAAGAAATATTGTTTTATGTAATAAAATTTATTTTTATTAAAGCTACCTTTGTAAAACATGGGTTTATCCCATCTATTTAATAAATAAAATCCGGTGTTTTCTAAACTATGATATTTTTCCTAACTCACGGTTCTGATGAAATTTCCGCTGCAACGTTTTCAAAATAATCACCGGTACCACTGGGCTGTTCGCGACTCCCGATTCCGTCCAGGGTGGGTCGGGGGCCGTGACAGAAGGTGGTATCAGAGCCACTGCTTCAAGCCTTTAGGTGTTGTAATAATAATACCTAAATTTCTATAAAAGAGTTAGGAGATTCCTATTAACTGGTAGCACACATGATAACATTTAGACTTGAACTTAAGAAAAGATGCCTTAGTATCAACTTCACGATAAGCTAAGTACTTATGTGAATAAATTATGATGGGTTTTTATAAGAATGGTAATTAGAATATTGCAAGATACGATAAGTAAGCAATAACATTTAATTGCTATTAATTATTGCTTATTGATATTACTTGGGCTAGAATAAGATATGTTATGGGAATACAAGTTTCCCTAATTCTGGATAAAAGCCCTAATAAAAGAGGCACTTTTAAAATCTTGAAAAGATACTATTTATGGGAAATAGAAAATTTTCTCTGACAAGACTGGGTATGGTGTAACAGACTCTCCAGTTTGTTCGGATATACTGAGGTTACCGCTCCGGCGCGAATCGGATAAGACAGGGTATATAATATGTCAAACGAGTGACAAGATTTCCCTAAATAGTATCATGACCTGATATCTGACTTGTTTTTGGAAATATAAATCTGTTAAATACATTGACCTGATAGATAGTATGTTTATTTCAGCATGTGAAATATGTGATTATATAGATATTTATATCTATAAGAAATTCCAAAAAGTCAAATAGGAATAAAGCACAAGCATATGTGTCTAGATTTCTTTATTAGGAATCTCTTTTTCAAACATTATTTCGTTTGATCATCTGCCTCGTAACTCGAGCAATAATAATAACAATAGAAACCCATTAAGTTGGGATACCATCAAAAGTGTAAAAATTTCCAAATGCGTTACCATAAATTATTAACGCAAGTAAGAAGCATGTAAAGTCGTGTTAGTGCACAAAGAAAACACATGAAAATTAAACGTTCACAGACATTAAAGTATATCACACACGATTTTCAAGGCAAGACCTTTGGAAAATATAAATTAGGCACGATGACACCAATGTTAATTCCGTCAGTAGAAGAACGACTAATAAAAAAAGAAGCACTTTGCCACATAATCCTACAAAATGAATATTGCTGAAGTACGTTGTAACAAGATTTCACAACCATCGCTGCACAGTCTAATCAGAGTCATAATTATTATCACTGCAAAAGAAGTTACATACTTTTGCAAAGTTCCTATTTCATTTTATTCACATTCCCTAGTAATGTCACTTAACAACAGTTATTACACGAAATTCCAGATAAAAGTTCTTATATTTCTTTCGTTGAAATTCTGACTTTTGCATATAATAAATTAACTTTCGTGTTTTTACTTCCCCTAATAGTCATCATACCATGAGGATTTCTTTCATAATAGCGAATATTGATCTATTTTATTTCTTGGTAAATTCCCACATTACACATGCATTGTTTATTATGCATTTGGTTCATTTGAATTATAAAAGACCACTGGAGGGCTTCATTCCGATTTGTTATTTTATCCAAACTCAAATATCATTCCGCTTTTTGGTACTGTGAACCGCATTTTTGCAAAACGATAACTCTTTGATACCGAGTCAATAAATTTCTTGAAAATTTTAATTTTCTTTGACATACATAATTTCTATTGTAACCATGTCCAACTTTCTTATTAAAAGTTGTTTTGTTTAAATCAAGTTCAAATTATCTAACTCACTCACATTACATATTCATTTCAAAATTCCATATGATGGATGGAAGCTATCATATTCATAATAGTCCCAACAAACACTTCATTTGTTTTGAACCATAATAGGCTTGTTTAATCTTCGACTCCATTGAATCATTTCTTTGATCATGATCACCTTGTACTAACATTTTCACAAAATTTAAAGCTTGCACTAATCTCGTTTATATATATCATAGACGGATTTAATTATTTATTTAATTATATATTAAATTGCTTTGTTGATTTATCTTATAAAAGCCATCTTAAAACAAATCATGTGCTAAGATAGTGATACACAAATTCTTGTCATGTTTCAGTATATCTCTTAATAATTTTTACAACATCAATCTAACCTTTTATGATAATTATTGCTTTAACATTTTCAATCGAAAAACATTATATAAAATTAATTATATATGGAAACTTACATAAGTGATTACCTAATTTACAAAATAGTATTACTATATTCTTATTAAACCATTGAGGTAAATAATTTATATTTTATATATATATATAAAATTTATGTTAAAGTATACTCTCATTTAAGTTTACATTCAGTTATTTATTATTGATAATTAATATTAGTTTTATTATTAATAATAAATTAATAACAGAAGTGTTAATATTATTTTTAAGTACTAGGGTTATTGTCAAGGGCAGGTATTGAATAGCCTAGCCTTAGTTAGGCATGGACTGGCCACCTATGCTTAAACAAGGCAGCACTAACCAATATCCAACCAGGATAATGATTAGTTAATAAATATAAATTAAGTCATCATACTTATTTAGTAAATTTTAATTATATGTAAAAATATTTTACTTTGTACTGTAAGAAAAATATATATTTTCATAAAACAATACAAGAATTAGAGAAACGAATAACATTATCTAAATAACTGTCTAAGTATTCATGAACAAGACATTTATACTTATATTTAATTATTCATCTTGTTTAAATATTCTACAATACTTTTATAAATATATGCATTTTAATATATATTTTACTCAAGCCAATATTTAAGTATGCTTGATATTAAATAAACATTTACTATTTTACTTTTATAATTTAAAATATATTATTGTAAAATCTTATAGTTAAATATATTTGATTTTAAAATAATGATCGTGAATTTTAGGATATTTGGATCAACATATTAATAAAACATATATCATTATTTTGTCGAAATTACCACGGATTTTGATTTTACTTTATGATAACATAAAAAGAAAAGATATTTAATAAATTAAAGTATCACATATTTTGTAGTAACTATGTAACGCTTTGGCAATAAAATGACCATATAAGAATAATATGGTAGTCATCAACTAAGTTGGTTTAAGGAAACATTATAATATATATGAATAGTCTCCGTTTTTAATATTTGTAAATACATTCACAACATTATATGATTTCAAAATGAAAATAAGTAATCATATAGAATCGGACCATTAAGTGTTATATATAATTACAAAATATTTTACAAATACTTTTGTACAATAAATATTTTTACATCTCTATTTACAACTTTTATTTAACAATAGTGAATTATTTTACAAAATAATAATATTAAAATATTTTGTAATGTAATAACTTCCTTGCAATATATATTACATAGTAAATATAAGTTATTTTTAGTATAGTAAAATACTAAAATTTATTTTTGGTAACCATTTACATATAGTAAAAATATGTAACAAATAAATATATATTACATAGTATTTATATATATAAGATACGATTCAAATATGGACACAAATAATATATTACATTTGCTTTACAAAATATAATATAATTGGTCATGCCAAAACAACTTATTTTATTATATTTCGATCTCTAGGATATAGTATGAAAAATATGGTCACTAATAGTGTACTATCACATTGTTTCACAATTAAAACAACTTGGAACTTTAAATAAGGATACATTAACTCTATTGTCTTTTGGTGTATCTTTGCAAATCACTCATCTCAGCACATTGATTTCTCATATCATAATTTAATATTTGACAAATCATTTTTCATGCTTTTATTTCCTTTGGAATCTATCGATTCTAAGTCTTCCTCCGTTGCCAATCAAAGTAAGCTTTCTTTTCACAAAGAATTTTTATTAATTCTAAAAGTCCTTCACATTCATTCTAAATATCTATTGATCATATATCTTTTGGCTTGAACCTAGTTACTTTGAAAATTTATATCATTTCATCTCATTCGTTTAACATTGATTTCTTGAACTAATTCAGTTGAACCATTGAGTCCTACTTATTGTACAACTCGTATTCACAAAATTTGATATTTAAATCTGTGTCATTTTGTTGACTAAAATATGACATAAATCAAAAAGAAATATCATAACCCAAATATACTTGGGAGCTGGAATCTGAGATGAAGAAAAAGTATTCCTACTTATTCCAGTAAATCTCGAGGACGAGATTTTTATTAAGGTGGGGAGAATGTAACAACCCTCATTAAAAGTCCTATTTATTTTATTATTTTATCCAATAGGAAACCCTAATTGAGACACCCAAGTGATTCTGCACAAACCCTAAAATTTTCAGAACAATCAGAATCAGGATCAGGGCCCCTAAAACTCAGGGGGGTATTCCCTACTCGACGATTATCCTTATAAGTTATTATAAAAATCAAATTTATTCATTTCGTCGACTCAGCAGGCCTAGTCCCACACGGGGCAACTCTATAAATAAAACGTGTCCCTTACGGACCGTAAGGGAAGAGTCTTACGGTCCGTAAGCTAGACCAAATTCGTGTATAAATAGCAGCGTCTGGGACTTGATTTCTGGTTTCATTACGACGTTCAAATTCGATCTGTACGTCGAGTTATAGTCGAAATAGTCACAAAATCACTAATTAGTAGAGGGGGTGCTGCTACGATATAGGGTATTAACTCGATCGCTGCTACGATTCAATGTCCGATCGATAGAAACTATCCGATGGATGTTTTTGCGCTATCCTTTGTCATTAGTTGTGATTCCGACAGGATGTTTGAGTATCACCCAAATTGGGGGAAAACTCTGTCCTTCGTTGTGAATCCGATAGATGTTTAAGTGATTGCACTTTGTCATTCGTTGTGAGGGTTTTAATCTCGTGAGTTATCGTAAATGTTGTATTAAGTTACCTACCTAGTTCGTATGCACTAGGTTACAAGGTTAAATCAATAGGCTAAGCTCTGCCTGTATAAATCTGCAATATATCAAGGCTTATCTGTAGACTAAACTTTGCCATATGAATCTGCATGATTATAATGTGAGTCATTCTCTTTTTATCAAGTTGCTTTACAAAACCCTATTTATTTCAAAGTTATAATTACAGGGATTAAGTTTATGTAATCACCATATTACAGCCAGTATGTGGGGTTTTGTATACATTACTTGATAATCTTCACCATTGGACAACGAGTTAGCCAAGGGGTGATATGACCATAATCACAGACACCATTGGACGAATGGGCCAATGGGTCGAGTGACAAAGTACTGTGGGTAGTTGGTTGATATAAAAACATTGTAATCTTCCTTAATACTGTAAATTATAACAAATGTGTCGTTTTAATAAATAGAATGATTCACTCAGTATTTTCCGCTGACAAAACCTTTTTAAAACGCGTTTCAGGTAATTACAGTAGATTGGAGTAAGAGATGGATACGGCACTGAAAGGCATCAAGAAGTGGCTTATTTATTAATTAAATCGAATTAAGAAATATTGTTTTATGTAATAAAATTTATCTTTATTAAAGCTACCTTTGTAAAACATGGGTTTATCCCATCTATTTAATAAATAAAATCCGGTGTTTTCTAAACTCTGATATTTTTCCTAACTCACGGTTCTGATGAAATTTCCGCTGCAACATTTTCAAAATAATCACCGGTACCACTGGGCTGTTCGCGACTCCCGATTCCGTCCAGGGTGGGTCGGGGGCGGTGACATATAGATCCTGCAAGGACCTGGGTCAAGCTTAGTAGGACCTCCTTCAATACCCACTAGTATTGGATGGCGGGGGTTCGAATTTCTTGACCCCCTCATATGTAAACTACTATTAAAACTTTAACCCGGCTATTTAGGATTGTATCACTGCTGACTCAAACTACTTAGCCGAGGGTAACGTCACCTTCAAAAAAGGGGCCTGCCATATTACGCATTAATAACTTAATTAATTATCTTTCAATAATCCAACCCTTTAGGATTGTATCCTTGCTGACTCAAACTACTGGGTTGAGGGTAACGTCACCTTCAAAAGATGGGCCTACTACCATAACTAAGATAATCTCTTAAAAATGCAAAAGTGCGGAAATAATCAAAGGTTACACTAAAGGCGAGTCGGATCCAAGTGATTCATCTTGTCTATCTGTTTTATTTTTATTTTTATTTTTCAACATTTTTAGTTTTTATTTCCTAGTTTAAAACCTTTTTCTAAAATTTTGATTTGATTAGACATTGAGGATAAACCGGTACTAAAAGCTCTTGTGTCCTTGGACGACCTCGGTATCTTACCAACACTATACTACGCTCACGATGGGTGCACTTGCCCATATGTGTGTTTGGTGTTAGTAAAATATCGTGTTTTATAAATTTAAAACTTGACTAAAGCGTAAAAAGGGCTAAAAATATATACCACCGCACGCACATCAATGCTATGCTGTGATGAATCAAGTTAGGAAGTCTAGAAACCCGCTAAATAAATCTGAGTTGTCGGAATAATATTTGTTATTGAGACTGATATCTATAATGACTGTTTGCTTTATATGTTTGATAGTATGGGATATTAAACGTTAAATATATTGTCATTAATAATTGTTATGGATTCTCCTGGACAATCTGTTTCGCTCAGTGCCACGCACCGATGTTTCCGCCATCGGTTGGGGTGTGACAATAATTTTACAGTATTAAGAGCGATTACAATGTTTATATCTACCCAATTACTCATTCAGTACTTGTCACTTGACGGATCTGTGACTATGATCATATCACACATTGGATACCATGTGCCCAATTGTGAAGGTTATCAAGTACTGTATACAAACCCCATAATAATGGCAACAATTGTAGAATAAAAAGACTTAATCACTGTAATTATAACTTATAAACATTTAGGGTTTTGGAAAACATTTGAAATAATGGCTCACAAACTGTGAGAAAAAGAGAATGACTCACATTGTAGACTTAGGTATTTCTACGGGCTTCCTGGTAATTTTCTTGATTATTTCTTGAGTTTCTATTAAAACATACAATGCACACGTGTTAGTAAAATAACCTAAGTCACTTTAGCCATACAATACGAGACAGAACCCCAACGAACTTAGTCAGGCAGAGCCTCGACATGCGTTGGTGGGTCCTAAATCAATCGGGTAGGGTAACGAATTTGTGATCGAGGGTTAAAATACTTACAACGGGGCAGAGCTTCGTGTTTTAGGGGGTATTTGACTTATAATTTACGCACTTATAGAGACAGAGAGAAAGAAAGAATGTGAGCGACTTCAAATGTGTATGGGGCTGCCCTGTTTATAGTTTTTTTTTTGGAGTCTGTTGCGCCACGCGACGGCCTCACTTGACCCTCACGCGTCACGTGAGGGTAAGCCTAGCTACGGCTAGGTTTGCTGAGTTAAGGGCTAGGTCCAACACGTGGCTGACACGTGTCAGCATGGGTGTCCGGCAAGAAAGTACTCCGTCGCGCCACGCGACGGCGTATCCAAATCCTGGCGCGTCGCGCGACAGGTATAGAAATCATATTTTTATTTTTTAATTAAAATATATGTTATTTGGGTCAGGTTTCGCATGTACGGGGTATTTTAGGGCGGTTTCTAGGGTTGTTATATAATGGTAGATTGGTATTGTATTTTTTGAGTTTTTTATAATTTGAGATTTTTGTTAACGTGTTATCTGAGACTTTTATAGAAATAATAATAATGATAGAAAGTTGTCAAAAATGAGAGAAAAGAGTCAATTCGTGGATAGAGTCATAGATGAGCCGAGTACGAGGCATGTTTCGGACTAGTATTATTGTTAGCTTGAGTACTAGTTGAGTGTTGACTTGACTCAGGTAGCTCGTTTAACAAGGCAAATAAAAAATATACTTGAGGAAACTACAATTTGCGTTCTGGAGGTTTATAGGCGGTGTCAACTTCAGTCACCGCAATAAATTTTTGGATGCCTGAGTCCCTGTGGTTTTAAATTCGCTACATATGGTGTCCTTCCGTCAAGTTTTAATTAGTTTGATTGTTAGAAACCAATGAAATTACCAATATACCATAGATTTTTCTCGTGAAATTACCAAAAACACCCTTGATTTTTTCTCAAAATCCTATAACCTTTCAAAATCCTAACATATTCATCGATTCAAAATCCTAAGATCTTCCGTTCATCTTCACCGGTTCATCCTAAAACCTTTCTGTAACACTCTTTCCCGTTGATACCAATATCTTAAATATTCGGACGATTAGATCCCAGATTTCTATTTTTTTTTTGAATTACATAGAACTTACTAGTATGGATGAACTAATAACCTAGACAAATCGATATAACGAATTATTACTCATATATTATAGTCCGAACACAAAAAGGTTTTGGACTTGAAAACTTCGTCACGTATGATCATGCTTTAACTATCCCGAAAGGATGTTCCCAAGGAAATGGCGGTTTAGAAGTGTTCGGTTTTTCGTGTGCTTAGTCGTCTGTCTGGTTCCCGCCTTAGAGAAGGCCTATCATAAACACTAAAAACAAATAGTATTTAAATTAAATGGCCAAACACATTAAAAGCAACAAGGAAAAAAACAATTTTGCTAAAACAGGGTGCCCCCACGCGTCGCAGAGGGGCAACCCAGCTCCCTCGCATGGCGCGCGGGGAGAAAGTTGTTGACTATGGTTGACTGAGCTCCTCGTCTCTCCCTGCATGGCGCAAGGGAGACACTTTTCTAGAAAGTTGCCAACATCAGTTAGCTTCTCCCACGATTAACCAATTTTTCTGATTTTTCGCTCGGTTTATGCCCAAAATAACCTAAACCCAAATTATTTCACTTGGGACATTTCCCTTTAAACTTTAAACCCGTAATCCATTATCCTACCGGAAATTGATAGCATGTGTTGTTAATAGTGTTAGAATTTGAGTGAAATCTAGTTGCAGATCTAGAAATTAGAGATGAAGTTGAATTTAGGGAAGACTTCCTTCTCTTCTTAGAAGCTCTAGAAAATAGACACATCTGATATATGTGGATTAATAAATATCCAGAGAGAATGAGGGATGAAATGCTTGAAGACGAACAGTTAGGGTTTCTCTAATTTAAAACGTGATACAGATCCAGTAGAGAGAGGGTGTAGAGATACAAAGTGGGTTGTGAATTTGAAATTGGATGTAATAATGTGAGAGTTTTGAGGGATGTGAATTTGAAATTCAAATGAAGAGGGTAAAATCTGATTTTTGTATTTTAAAAGATTTTAAATTAAGGATTTATGATGCAATAATGATATCAGACAAACATTGTTGGACAGCCTATCTGATTGCCATGTAAGCATTTTGATGGAATGCTCATTTCTCCTTATAGATAGTATAGATAAGAATAATAAGATTAGGATTAGCAATATTTATCCTATTACTCTCATTGACTCATTGCCATCCCTTGGGCATGTAAGCAAATACTCAGTTTCAAGTCTACCATTACATAAAACGAATTTTTTTTGATACATTTTAATTATGATTAACCCTTCGAACATATTTTGACTGTATAAGGTTTATCTCCTTGTTTTGTTTTTGTTATATGCAAACGACATTTTCACAGTAAAAGCTTCGAAAATATATACTTGTTTGGTGAAAAATATATAAACTCACCAAATCAAAGAAAGTTAGCTCATTTAGTAAGAATTATCAAATTGTCCAGCTGGTTTTAAGTTTTGGAAACATGAAGTGAAAACACACCATTTAATTAAAACTAAGCCTAAGATTATGTTTAGGTGGATTCAAGTTAGCTAACAAGTCATAAAGGCTCGGGCTAACAAATATAATGTTAAAAGGGTATTAATCTAGTTCATATCAATAGAGGTTATGACCAAAACAAGCTTAAATTGAAACAAATCGTTTTAGAAAATAAGTATCAAAATAGATTCCACCGACATATTTGTTTTGTGGTGCCTAGTGGGCTAGCAGCACACGAGGCAAATGTGGTCATGACAACAGTTGTGATGGTAAGATGACAAGTGACAAAGCTTGGGGAGGTCGCGGCAATTGTGACTGTGACAACAACAATGGTGTTGCTGATGATGCTATATAGATGGTGGCGTCATTGGAGGTGACGACGATTGTTTCGATAACGTAGGTTAAGATCGTAGCTTTGACAATGGAATAGTGGTCATGCGACGGCGAAAAAAAAATTGATGGTGGTGGACCATACCACTTGGTAATAAAAACCAATTCTAAATTAGCAAATTGATAAAACTAACTAATTTAACATGCCATACAAACTACATCAAACTATTTAATAAACTTACCTTACTTAACCCATTTAATAGTGTCACATGTAATTAAAACAAACCATATATTAAAATTTTACACCCTAGAAATATATAAAGAATGACACAAGATCGAGACATACATATATAAATATAGAAATATAAAAAGGAAATAATTGATTTATATGCCATGGATGCAAATCACTAGTGTGGTAGGTAAGCGAAATGGAGGAAAATGGTTTGGTTAAGGGTGAGCGGGGCGTTTGCGGTGACCCCGTGCGGGCACCGATTTCACCGAGCGGGAACACCCCCGCCATCTAGGCGGTGACCCATTCCGGGGACCAAAACCGGTGGGGAGACACCGAAGAGGGGAGTGGGGGAGATGGTGGGCGATGGTGGGCCAGCCTCTTCCTAAACCAATCAAATTTTTCCTTTTTTTTTTTTTTTTAATAAAAAAACAATTCCCCTAAGAGGGGAGTGCCGCCATCAAATTGGGGTGCGAGGGGAGTTTAAGAGGGGAGTTGACGTGGCATAAACGGATTGGGTGTGCGTAAGAGAGGGGACTCCCCTCTTAGGGGAGCACCCCGGACACCCTAATGTGATCTCAAGTCAACTTGACATCCAACAAAGACAGGTGGACCCACCTCACCAAAAACACCTACTCCCCTTCTCCACCAACCACACATCAAACTTCCCATTTTACCCCTCTCATTACTCCTTAATCTCCACCATGCCCTTCTCCACCAACCCCCGCCACCCACCAAAACCACCACCAACCTCCCCCCATATAAACATTTTCCCCCTCGCCAATAACCCGCAGCAGGCACCCAATTTCACAAATCAGTTTTCAATCATAAACATATTCGTACTCATCGTTATATTATGGAGGGTAAAACGGAGATCGTTTTCCGATCAAAGTTACCGGACATTTACATACCAAAACACCTGCCGTTACACTCTTACTGTTTCGAAAACATTTCTACTTTCAAAAACCGCCCGTGTTTAATCGACGGTGCCACCGGTCACGAATACACCTACGCTGACGTCGAGCTGACGTCACGGAAAGTCGGTTCCGCACTTTTCAAACTCGGCGTTAACAAAGGTGACGTCATCATGATCCTGTTACCGAACTCGTCGGAATTCGTGTTCTCGTTCCTCGGCGCGTCGTTCATCGGCGCCGTGTCCACGATGGCGAACCCGTTCTTCACTCCGGCGGAGATTATTAAGCAGGCGAAAGCCTCCGGTGCGAAGATTATCGTTACGCAATCGGTTCATGTTGCAAAAGTGAAAGATTTTTCAACTGAGAATTCGATTAAAATCGTGTGTATTGATGAGGCTATTGAAGGATGTTTACATTTCTCCGAGTTGACTTCCGGCGATGAGAACGAGCTTCCGGCGGTTGAGATCTCGCCAGACGACGTCGTTGCGTTGCCGTATTCATCAGGAACGACTGGATTGCCTAAAGGAGTGATGTTAACTCACAAAGGACTTGTTACAAGTGTAGCGCAACAAGTTGACGGTGAGAATCCGAACTTCTGGGTCCATGAAGAAGATGTGTTGATTTGTGTGTTGCCTCTGTTTCACATTTACTCGTTGAATTCGATTCTGTTGTGCGGTTTACGCGCTGGTGCGGCGATCCTGATCATGCAGAAGTTTGATATTGTTCCGTTTCTGGAGCTGATTCAGAAGTATAAGGTTACGATCGGACCGTTTGTTCCGCCAATTGTGTTGGCGATTGCGAAGAATGAAGAGATTGTTGATAAGTATGATTTGTCGTCGATTCGGACGGTTATGTCCGGTGCTGCTCCTTTGGGGAAAGAGCTTGAAGATACCGTTAGGGCGAAGTTCCCTAACGCTAAGCTTGGACAGGTAGTTTTTCCAAACAACCGCTCTGATACCATGTTAAACATGCATAAGTTTTGCATATAACTAGTGATATATTATTACTAGCCAAAGGCTTATTTAATTTATTCATTTTATTGAATACTTATGATTATGTATGTGGAACCGTTTTCAGGGCTATGGGATGACGGAAGCAGGGCCTGTGCTTGCAATGTGTTTAGCGTTTGCGAAAGAGCCGTTCGAGATCAAATCCGGAGCATGTGGAACGGTTGTTCGTAATGCGGAGATGAAGATTGTTGATCCGGATACTGGTGCTTCGCTTCCGAGGAATCAGCGTGGTGAGATCTGCATTCGTGGGGATCAGATCATGAAAGGTTTGTGCTTAGTGGTGGTTTGAATGTTGTGGATTAGTGTTGTTGGTTGTTACTGTTGTGTTTGAGATTGAAGGAGTGTTTTGTTGATAGGTTATATTAATGATCCGGAAGCGACTAAGAGGACGATTGTGGACGGGTGGCTGCATACCGGAGATATTGGTCTCATTGATGATGATGATGAGCTTTTTATTGTTGATCGGTTGAAAGAGTTGATTAAGTATAAAGGGTTTCAAGTTGCTCCTGCTGAGCTTGAAGCGATGTTACTCACGCATCCGGATATATCCGATGCTGCTGTTGTCCCGTAAGTTTGATCCGTTTAATTCATTTTTACAACTTATAAATTTGGTTAACATGTTTACAGTTTAATTAATACATGTAAACATGTTTAACATGTTTTAGATAAATAGGCTAATCTTGTCGTGTTTGGATTACACATTTTTTTAATGTGTGCAATATAGGGTCAGTGTATTTTACATGAATACAAATATAGGTTGTGTTGAGGTTAAACGTTTCAAACCCGCCAATCCAAAACTTATGTCCTGTTTTTTTGAAATTTAGTTATCCCATTTAATTCACTACTATGATCATGTTTTGAAATTTCCGATTATATACATAACTAATTATAGAATCATTTACAATTTAACTATGAGCATCATTATAGTAACTTTGTAATATTTAGCCTTTAAGGTTTATATCTTTTAAAGTTGACATTTTTCTTTTGTATTTTAGAATGGTAGATGAGAATGCCGGTGAGGTTCCTGTAGCATTTGTTGTGAAATCGAATGGATCAACCATCACGGAAACTGACGTTAAGCAATTCATCTCAAAACAGGTAAATTTTCTCGACATTAATTTGTTTACCTACGATAATCGATGTCTATTAAATATGTCATTACAACTTATGTTAATATATAAAATTAGATTTACAATCAAAGCCGGAAGAGAGGGGGGGGGGGGGGGGGGGTTACCCGTCACTAGAATGCTTTGTTTGTTTGTTTGTTTTTATAAAATCTAAAATAAAATAAAATGTGTTTGGCCACTTGGTTGTAGTCAAATGAGAACTTATGATAAAGAAGTTCTGATTCCGTCACTTTCTATAGTTTTAACGATGATGTGATTATGATTTGCAGGTGGTATTCTACAAGCGAATTAACCGCGTGTTCTTTGTTGATGCGATCCCAAAATCCCCATCTGGAAAAATTCTGCGTAAGGACTTGAGAGCAAAGCTAGCGGCTGGTGTTCCAAACTAATATTGGTAATTGGTATTATTCTCTACAGAGGTGTATTGATTGAATATGATCAGAGTTAAACTTCTAGTTTGTAAAAATGTACAATATTACAAGTTTTTCTTTGTGTCGCATTCAATTGATTGAATCTGTAAGATAAATATAAGGTGAATGTTGTTTGTGTGTTCTCTTACAATTTTATATGATGTGATTCTACTGAAAGGAATTTTATAGTTTATTTTTTTTCCTTTTATAAAAAACGGCAAACTAACACACTCGTAACTCACTAAACTTGCTTTAAATCTACACCTTTTGTTCGTGTGTGGACTTGAACACTTACTACTTTGGGAGACACGCCTTTTTCAAGCGTCTTAGTATCATTAGGCCAAGGACCCTTTAAATACAATGTTTAAAGTTGTACCTTTCGAGTTTCGAATAACTTTTTATACAGAAAAGGTAGAAAATAAACCTTCCTATATGAAAAAAAAACCTCTCTCCTTATTGTCTACTGACATCTCTCCATATCACTGGGTGCGCAGACAAGACATAACCAACCCAAACATAACCGAGAGTACCCCGATGGCTCGGTTTGGTTTCGATTAGGCATACCATAACCTTTTGATATATTCGAACCGATGTCACGATGTGTGATCATAAAAGATAATGTTGAACCAGAAGATGTGACTAAGGCCATCTATCTTGTTGGGAGTCCTGAGCGGCATGTGAGCTTGATCGGTTCTGCGTATTGTTTATGCACCGTTTCCCTTTCCTAGACTAGGGCTTCAAGGTTTAGCGCCGCTACCTCCCTCCATCCACCTCTAGCCTCAGCCGCCTTCGACGCAAGGGTGATGCTTTGAAGGGGCCGGGAGGGGCGCCCGACCCCCCGAACTTTTCGGCCAGTAGTGTTATATATGTAGTTTTCGTATAGAAATTTTTTGGTATATACGTTTTCGACCCCCCGTAAAAAATTTCAAGCTTCGCCACTAGTTCGACGATATTATTTGTGTTCGTGAACACGTTCATTTTTCCTTAATGAATGAACACGAGAAAATCTCGTTCAGTAAGTGTTCGGTACACTGTTCATAAACACATTATTTTCTTAACAAACAGTGTTGTTTGTATTCGTTCAGTTCGGTTCGGTTCGTTTACATCCCATACAAAATAAAAATAAAATAAAAAGTTAATTTTTACACACCAATTACGCTTTTCCTAATTCCTATCGTTTCTAAATGATATCACACAAATGGCGGGATTTTAGCATACAAACGTTCCTCCGTTCGAGCGGTGATCAAATACGATCTCTCTCTCTCTCTATAATCATCAATGCATTTGTAAGTTTTCCTATTTTGCGATCCGTATGATTTCGCATCTGATTACTGTTAATCGCAGCGATTATTATGCATAATCTGAATCGTTGATGTATCGGAAGTTGATTCTGTGTATTTCTAGCTCTTATACGTACAATTGATTTCAAACGCCTTATAACTACGTAAGTTTTGAAGATTATGCTCATCTAAATCCTTTATTGTTTGATTGATCATATACGGTGTTTAATTGTTGATTTCGAATCTGATTACTGGAAATTGCATCGATTAATTTGCATAATCGATGTAGCGGAAGTTGATTCATTGTGTTTCTAGTTCTTATACGTACAATATATACAAAACGTTATACATTTATGTATGTTACGAAGATTATGCTTATCTGAATCGTTTTATCGTCTAATCAATCATATACAGTGTTTAATTGATTAGTTTTTTAGCGTTTTTGATGCTTTTATGGTTTGTTTAGCGATTGATTGACGTACCGTTGATATTAAACGTCTTATATTTGTGTAAGTTTCGACGATTATGCTCATCTGAATCGTTTATTTTTGTTTTATGGATTATTTTTTTAGCGATTTTGATGTTTATGTGGTTTGTTTAGTGATTGTTTGAAATGAAGAAATATCCGATCGGAGCTGAGCATTATGAGCTGTATGAGGAGATAGGGCAAGGTGTTAGCGCCTCGGTTTACCGAGCAAAGTGTCTTGATAATGATGAAACTGTGGCTATTAAAGTGCTTGATTTTGAAAGAGGAAACTGTGATCTGGTAAATACAGATTTTGTTTCTGCATTGTTGTTAACTTCGTCTAACTATATATATCCAAGAGTTTTGTGTGGCTAGATAGAAGTTCCATTGGAGTATAACATTGATGATTGTATGCTCATGTATTTTCTATTGAGAAAGGGAAAATGTCACCTTATAGTAATCAAGTTTTTGTTCCAATAAAAGTACCTAAACGTTTTTTGAAATGCAGAAATCACTCAAGTTTCATTATTGTTATGTGTTTTTTTTTTTTTTTTTTTTTTTTTTTACAAATGCTAAAAGTAAATGGCTTAACTGGAACATACGGAACTTAGTTACCATTTACTGATTAGTTTTTTCAAGTTTGACCTAACTAGGAGTAATTGTGAAACAAAAAAGTTACCAAATAGCAACTCCATTTAGGTAATTCAGTTTAACAAGTTCGAAAAACTTTCACAACAATGAATCGATATTGAAATTTCAGACTGAGTTTATAGAAACAATATTAAAAGTGGTTATTGTTTCATGATTTAATCCCATTTTAAATCTCATTCTATTCTGGATCATATATTGGGAATTGACATTTAAGGAAGAGAACCAAAACTATTTGAACTGAGCTCATTTTCGTTTGAACTTGAAACTAATGGCAAATTGTTTTTTGTTTAATTGTTGATCTTTGTTGCTTATTTGTTTACGTGTTCCCAGAACAATGTATCGCGTGAGTCTCAGACAATGATCTTGGTTGACCATCCAAATGTTCTTAAATCGCATTGTTCGTTCGTAAATGACCATAATCTATGGGTTGTTATGCCTTTTATGGCTGGTGGTTCTTGCCTACATATGTTAAAGGCTTTCCATCCCGAGGGTTTTGAGGAAGCTGTTATTGCAACTATATTACGCGAGGTTTTAAAGGCATTGGAGTATCTTCACCGTCATGGCCACATCCATCGTGATGTTAAAGTGAGTTTCGTTCTGAGTGTTAGTTCATGTGTTGTTATTATTTTTTATTCTCGCAATATAAAAAAAGTACTATATTTTGGATACTGCTCAGTTTTCAATATAATTTTTATTGAAATGTAGACAAAAGAAAACTTAGCAAAACTGTAAATTTAGATTTTTATTACATATTTACATTATAGGCTGGAAACATTCTCATCAGTGACCATGGTGCAATCAAGCTGGGTGATTTGGGTGTTTCTGCATGCTTATTTGATTCTGGTGATCGACAACGTGCAAGGAATACATTTTGCGGGACACCATGCTGGTATTATTTTCTCTCCGTTACTAATTCTCATATAATAAAGTATATCAAATAACTCAACATATGCAACTCACTGAGGCGTTATGTTTTTTTTTTGGCTAGGATGGCCCCTGAGGTTATGGAGCAATTGCATGGATACGACTTCAGGTGAGTAACTTCATTTTCATTCAACAGTAGATCTTTTTATACCTATTCCATGAATGCCATATAATGAAGTAAACTATAAACTAAACTTCTGTTGCAAAAAAAGTAAGTTGGTGATTTTCCTGCTTGAAAATTTCTGCAGGGCAGATATATGGTCTTTCGGTATAACAGCTCTCGAGCTTGCTCACGGGCATGCTCCTTTCTCTAAATACCCCCCAATGAAGGTGCCTTAACTTTGCACATATACATATTATATACAGGGGCACACACAATTAAGAATCAATAATAAGTTGACAACACATACATCCTTGTAGTTGTAGGCATCGATAGTCGTTCTCTAATAAATCAATTTTTAATATGAAAAGGGTAAGCATGCAAGATTGCAAGTTTATTTATTTATTTTTCTCACCCGGATTCTCTCTCATCTCTTTTGAAAATTAAGTTTTCATGTTAAATCATTTTCCAGCGACACGTGCATGTAAAATTGCAACAAAACTTAAAGTTACTTCATAGTTGTCAATAGTGATCGCTACGGTCGCTTTAGCGAATAGCGTGGCGTATAGGTCCATGCTCGTTATATGGTCTGTAGTGATAGATAGCAGCCTTTAATTTTTTTTTTGTATTTTTTTTAATATAAATAGCAATTGAATATAGCTATAAAATAGCTGGATTTTAGGTTTTTGTTAAATATACGTGTAAAATAGCGTATATACCAACCAGGTTATGTTGATATAATATACCTATAATTTTTTTTTGTAGTGTATCGCTATTTATAAAATAGCGCCCACTATTTATCGTTATTCGCTATGTGTAGCATATAGGTACTTTATCGCTATTTGTCGCTATTCGCCATTAACAACTACTTACTTGATTAGAATGATTGAGACTCGTGTCTAGCTATATATACACCTGAGTTTTCACAAAGTAAAGTACCTTTACATTGTAGGTTTTGCTAATGACCTTACAAAATGCACCTCCTGGTCTTGATTATGAGAGGGACAAGAAGTTCTCCAAGGTAACATGTTTTGTTTTCGTTTACCATTTTTTGTTAAGACATAATCCGACATTTCTCATGTTTTGTTTTCTGTCTTAAGTCTTTTAAGCAAATGATCGCAAGTTGCCTGGTTAAAGATCCTTCAAAGCGCCCTTCTGCACAGAAGTTACTGAAGCATTATTTCTTTAAACAAGCTAGATCAAATGATTATATTGCACGCAAGCTGTTAGAAGGCCTCCAACCAATTGGTGATCGCCTTGAAGCAATTAAGGTTGGTCTATAATATTTCTCTAAACTGTTTATGCTATTTTAACCATGTTTACCGTAATAACAAGTTGATTTTCTGTTAATAATAGAGAAAGGAGGAAGACATGGTTGCTCAAAAGAAAATACCAGATGGTCAGAAGGAGGAAATTTCACAAGTAAGTTTTTGCAAATGAAATGAAGCTTATCTTAGGGCCAGGCTTAGGCCTGTAGATGAACCGAACGAACACGAACATACGTTCATTAAACTTTAACCGAACTCAAACACAAACAAGTAATCGAACACATTTTTTTGTTCATGTTCGTTTATTAAGAAAAAATGTGCATGTGCATGTTCGTGTTCGTTTTATTTTCGTTCATTTAAAACCTACACGAACAATTAATGAACGTAAATGAACATTAACAAACAAACATAGTTAAATGAACATAATTGTTTCAAACACAACTGAAACATAAATTGAACACAAATGAACATAATCGACTAAACATAAACGAACATAAATTAATTTTATATAAATTAGTGATTAATCACAATAAATTCCATTGAAAAACCCATTTTTATTACTAGAAAACCAATTACCAATTGGTTATATATATATAAGTAGTTAGAAAGTTCCTTTTTATGTTTAATATTTATATTAAATATAACTACTTATGTATTTAAATTGAAACAAATAAATATAAACAAATGTAAATAAAAAAAGATAAACGGACTTTCACGAACATAAATGAACAAACAAAATATGTGTTCATGTTCGTTTATCTAATGAAATGAACAAAAAATTGTGTTCATGTTTGTTTGTTTATTAGATAAACGAACTTCCCGCCGAACAAGTTCATGAACGTTTGGTTTGTTTACAGGCCTAGCCAGGCTAACTTTGTTTTTCTTTTTTAGTTAAATTCTCATTGGTAATTATGTTTTTTAACTGGCTTCTAGAACGAATATAAAAGAGGGATTAGCGGGTGGAACTTTGACCTTGATGATGTGAAGGCACAAGCTTCCTTGGTATGATACCTTAAATCTAACGATAAAGTGCCAGTGGTCCTTTTCAATATTCAAATAGCCATCTTAAGTTCAATGCTTATTAGTGATACCATTCTTAATGTAATAAAAGATTCAGGATGAGGACAATACTTCTAGTGAAAGGAAACTTCAATATCAATTGTCAACCTTGAGTGAGGCTTCTGAAATTGCTGAAGTTGTATGTCAATAGCCTTTTGATGATTCTTTATCTGATTTTAAGTTTGGGTTTAGAGTAACGATTTAAAGTTTAAATTTCTTGTAGGAAGGATCTGCTCCATCTGGCTACTCTACTATGGGTTTCTCTATGTATGACAGCTTCTGTATATTTTTTAAATACTTCAAAATTCCGACAAATAAAACATTTAGTAAGTGTCAGTGTGTTGTAAGGTTACATTATAACGTCACCACATGATGCATGATTAACCATCCTTGTCTTCAAAATAAGAGACTGATTGGTGCATGCACCCCCGTGTCTTTCAGCTATCAACGTCACCACATGATGCATGATTAACCATCCACCGCTTTTAACGTTATTTTCGCGAAATTAGTAAATAAACGTTAAAGTTAGTACCATTTCACCTTTGCCCCCCGAGTGCCCACACATATATACATTATATGTGCACACCGCAAGCGGGGCATACGAACATAAAATCTCGTTCAGTAAGTGTTCATGAACAGTTCGTGAACACACATATTTCTTAACAAACGAACACGGACAAGGGCTTGTTTGTGTTCGTTTGCAGCCCTACGCAACTCAATGGAGAAGAAAACTCGGATATTTTTAAAAACAAAACTATTATTGTTATACCATAGTTTTTGTAATCATATTTAATGCAGTAACTATTTATAATAAAACTGACACAAAAACCATTCACCCGGCAACTCAACCTGGCGTTGCCCATGCTAAAAAAGATCTGTTTGAATTGAACCTGTTCTCGCATGTTACTCAACTCTCCCTTTTTCTACCTCTAATGTGCATCTTATATGTTTTGCTGTTGATTTAAGTATTATAAGTTAGCTTGTTATGCCCTTTACTATATGCTCTTGATTAATTATATTCTTTTGTGCCTCTCACATGTTAGAGCCAACTGTGAGAACTCTGAAGATGAGCTAAGCATTGCTAGTTCTGCCAACGTACATTTATCTTCACAGACTTCTTCTCCTCGTGCTCACTCCCACCACAGAGCAGCTTCATTTGATAGGTATGAAACTCAAATAAGTGATCGTAAGTGTACTTTGTGTCTAACATCCTCCTCCCATACCAACCAATTACCAATATTGTTCTCTTTGTCCACAAGTAAAGAGCGTAACAACCCGAGCTTGAGCGCTTTAGCTTAACATAGCTTTGGCTCTCTGGCCCGTGAGAAATATTTTCAATCTCGAGCTTGTTTTGGGTCGGATTCGACTCGTTTATTATTAATTAACTATTTCGTTATTTTATTTATATACTTGTATAATTTTATTAATATTTTTTTCTAATTATATATATATTCTGCTCTTCTACCATTGACAGTTTCAGTGAGAAATTGCAAAGTCAATTCTCTCGAGTCCCAAGCTGCAATGAAACAGCAAGAGGCATCCAACATAAAGGGCGTTTTAAGGTTACCTCTGGGAATGTCGAATTTGACAAGGTAGTAGTTCAGCTGTTTTATATTTAAGGTTTCTGTGTTTCTAGATTAATATGGAAATTACTATGTTTTCTGCAGGCAGCTGCACCTCATCTGTTACAAAAGAGTCACAGTCTGCAGGTTTGTATATAATCTACTTATTCACCCCAAAACATCATGTTTCTCCTAGCATCTTGAAAGAACAGGGGTATTTTTGGTAGGGGTCACAATTTCTGATACGATTCGAATCAGATACAAAATAACAGGGATCAACCTTGTTAAAAATGTTAAAAAAGCTTAAAAAAAGTAACATGGTTACCTTAAAAATATCAGATACAAAAGTAACATATTTTGGTCTGAATTCTGTAACATGCTTACCTGTAAGAAGTCAAATCAAACGATGTTATCCACTCATGCAGTAACCCATTTTGGTAATCGCGTGCAAGTAGACCCATCTTGGAATACCTCACCTGGTATAGGCATTCGAACGGGTCGCTTTGGGTTTTGTTTTTAGCTCAAACGGATCAAATTATGAAATTTAGCTAAATATGGAACGGGTTGAATGGATCATTTGAGTCAATAGGTGCTTAAAGGGTATGATATGGACACATAACCTCCTATGCCTTTTTCCTTAAAAATTATGATTTCTATTATATACAATCAGTTTATGTAATCTTTATTAACGCATTAGTTATTTAATAAAAATAAACAGTGCAAAACAGTGTTTGGCCGTCGATTCAAGCCAACTTGATTCAACCAGTCTGGCCAACATAGATTTTTCCACACATTGCTCTTTCTTTACCTAAACAATATAGATTTTTATTAGAAAAATACAACATTTTTTAGTAACCTGTTTTGAAAACGTTATGTTCTCTATAGGTACTAAGCCAAAGTCACATTCATCAACCATATCATGTTGATGGTAGTCCTATGCCGCAAAAACATCTTCCTTTTCCAGCCCTACAGTTTATTATGCAGACAAATACTCTTCAAAGAGTATGTATCATATATAGATGTATCTAATAATCTTCCGCTTATCGGTTTGATAAAAGTAAAAATAAGTTTAAATGTTACTCTTACAGGATTGCATTCTGAGTCTAATGAAGGCAAACTCCACCAGTGATTTTACAGGTTATTTTAGATCATTTTTCTGTTTAATGAATGTTTTTCTTACTTGAGTGTTTCACCTAACTTTAATATAGACGGAGGATGCACATCATCAAACATTCCTGGGGTAGATAAATCTATGGTATGTACCCGTGCAAATTCTTTGTATAATCTTGCGTGTGGTAAGATTAGGGTCCGGGTTAAAATGGGTCCGAGTAAATAATACAAAAACGAAGTTATGGTAATCTGTTGATTTATCATTCACAGTTGGATGCAAACAGTATCAGGGAAAAGGAATTACTTAATGAAATAACTTATTTACAATGGAGGTATGCACACGCTCATAGCAAACCTATTTATATTTACTGAAATTAAATACACTATATAATGTTCTTTTTTACGATATACATAGGCTCGCATGCGCACAAGAGGAGCTCCAGAAATGTCAAACTGAACATTTCTAGGTTATTTTGCAACCCTGCCATATGTCTATTCGTAAGTTATATTAAGAGGCGCGGCACTTTTTTCTAAAAAAAATCACATTTTTATAAATAAATAAGGTATCAAATTTTTAGAAATAAATAAGGTATCGAGTATGATCAAAAATCTATATCAATAGTAGTCCCCACTATTTAAATAAAATGATTTAGGAGGTTTAATGAGTTAAAAATGCACTTAACGCCCATTTTGACCCGTTTTCTTTTTAACTATTTTTTTTTTAAATTTACATATTTAATTTGTGAGAGATAAAAGATAAACTGAATGGACCCATTCATAACTAAACGGGTCAAATTTGTCACCTCTCATTGGATTATGTGTTTTGAAAATATCAAAGTTGCACATGTCATTTGCAGGTATGACTTTTATTATACCTTCAGGTAACCCCCAAATCAGAAACAGAAGTTTTTTCCTCACCCTCACCCCACCCTTCCCTTATGTTAAGGTGTTTTCATTTTATTTATCTTTTTAATTAGTCACTAGTAAAACAAAGCACAAACATTTCTTGTCCCTTTTGTAAATATTGTATAAATAATTAATCATGATTACAAACACACTATTATGCGAATCATTATCTATGTCTTTGGATAAAACAAATTGGAAGGTTAGAATTTGGATTTCAATCCGTTCGACTCATTGGACCCAATCCCCCATTTTTGGTTTGACCCGTTTGAGCCTAAACAGAAGCTCAATCAAGTTCAGCATAAGTACGACTAATGATACAAACTGCATATTCTGATAAAACACGATTATTGGAACAATTAATTGCGATTCATATATGAGATATGGAGATGGAAAAGTTTTAAGAGCTGAGTTCAAGAAATCTTCTTGCCATAGGATGGTTAGCTTCTGATAAATGGTTGGAGTTCAAAACTTCAACAATCTCTCCCCCAACAAGAAGACAAACCACATCTGCAATCCTTTGAATCTGTTTAATGCTGTGAGAGACCATAACAATGGTCATCCCCTTACTCTTTAACTTCACCAACACATCTTCTATGTTCTGTGTTGATATCGGATCCAACGCACTTGTTGGCTCATCTAACAACAAAACCTGTAGATGAAAAAACGTGATTGTTCGTCTCAGAACCTATAGTATGTTGAGAACTGCATAATGCACTTTGTACATAGTGCATAAAAGATAATCTCATGTATTGATAGGGAGAAACAGAGACGGTTACATAACCGTCATGTGTATCACATTCAAAAAACAGGCACAAGTACACTATGCCATTCTTGGGCTATTTTAAGGCGAGAACAACATAAAAACTTATATTATTGCTTATAATGCGATGCATAAGATATTGCCTCTCTTTCTCGGTCTTACTACATGTGATTATCTTCTATGCACTACTTACGAGTGCTTATGTGGTTTCTATAGCTGCTCCCTGTAATGGTTCTGTATTGAACGCGTCTCTATTACTTAAATTCATTTTAGTCTTCCGACATGACTTTTTAAACGGATTTCAAGAAACAGAATAAAGTGCTGATTAAAGGGAACATCAAACAAAAATTGATGCGAAATGAACCGGGTTACCTCTGGTTCATTGGCTAATGTTCTAGCAAGTGCAACCCTTTGAGCTTGACCAACCGACAGTTCGCTGCCCGGTTTATTGAAGAAAGAGGCATCAAGGTCGGCAAAAGTCAGCAATTTGTACACTTCTTCATCTCTTAGTTTCTTTCCTTTCAACTGTGGCCCATATCTTATATTGTCTGCAACTGTACCTGCTCAAAAATGGTTCATAAAAATCAAAATGTTAATCAACCAACCTATGATTTGATCATAAATACTATAAAATATCATAGTCAACCATAATCGTTAATCACTTATAAACCAATTCACCATGCGTATAAACAAGATATTTCATGATTGGGGTTAGCGTTGTAAACAAGCCGAACCAGGTTAGGTTGGGCCCGAGCTCAGGCTCGAGCTTGAACTTAAAAACCTTTAAGGGCTCAAGCTGATCAGGTTGACAGGTTTGAAACTTGCTTCCACTGGTTTCCTACCATAACCTTTTGACGGCCATCTACTCTGCGCAAGTTGTGATTTACCTGATCTCGTTGGTTAGCATGGTATTGGTGGGTCCCGTAAATTTACCATTAACGAGTTCTCATAATTAAAAAGAATATAAAATCACTTGGATCAAACACACTAAACAACAATGAATCTACTTCATTACATACCTTCAAACAAAACTGGAAGCTGAAACAGCATACCCACTTTACGCCGGAGCTCAAGAACATCAAGACCAGTAATATCTTTTCCGTCCAGAAACACGGTACCAGAAGGCGGTTCCCACAGCCGATTCAGCGCTCTTAGCAGCGTTGACTTTCCGCTACCACTTGGCCCTATGATCCCCATAATTTGGCCTCTAGGGATATCCAAGTTGACATTTTGAAGTATGGAAACCCCTTTGTCTAACGATCTTGACAAACCCTTTACTTGAATTTTGCTTTCTGATCCGTTAACCACACAGTTTTCGTCTACGTTTAGTAAATGTTCTCGCTCACTATCTGTTTGTTGAAATGGCAAAGTGAAAACAAGCAGTTGTTAAGCTGATCATGAAGTGTAAGTTATTAGAAAATATGAAGGGGGGGTTCACTAAGATGATTGATTAATGATGAAAGTTTTGCATTTACCTTGGAAAGTCTCCATGGGAAGTGAAGTGAGTTGAAGATGAATAGTTTGATGTGATTGATAGAATTTGAAGATGAGCAAATGGCCTTCCTCAGTATAGAGTTTGTATGGATATTACCTGCCCTGCCCTGCTTTGTTGTGGAATCTTTTGATTTAGTGGAATGACACATCATATTCATATCATATGGGACAGGAGGATCAATATACTCATCCTATGATTATTATTCAATGTCAATTATGACCAGGCTAGGTCGGATATAGTTGTTGTACTTAATAGTTTTAGTCCAAAGCTATTTGATAAGTTATTTTTAACTCAAAACGGAAATGTACTGGCCATCGTGTGACGGTCTCAAGGTGCAGGACGGCCTTTTCCCGAGAGGGATAGGTAGACCTGTGAGGGGGGTTAAGCTCCTTGGGGGGGGGGGGGGGGCGGTTAGCCGAGATTCTGCTTTTATCGGGGAATTAGCAGGGCGGCGGGCATCGACAGCGGTTGACCTTATGAAACTCTTGCCCTGCTTACAGGACCCCCAGTGCGAGCTTCTTCTTTTAAGGTCATGCATGGGGGTAGCCAAGTTACTGTTTGGGCTGCGGACCTGCCAACCTCACTTGATGGCAAATGCGGTATCTTGTTTTGACGATGGTCTCCGAGAGGCTATTGAAGACATTGTTGTTTGCGGGGGGGGCCTACTTTGGTGACCTTCAGTGGCGTTTGGCATCTTTGCCGATGCGTCTGGGTGGTTTGGGCCTCCTCTCAGCTCGGGATGTTGGAGTTTTTGCTTTTGTGGCGTCTAGAGCTGAGTCGTGTGTATTGCAAGACCATATCCTTCGGAACAGTGGGGTTGTTAAGCTTGACGTAGACTACCAACAGGCCCTCGAGTATTTAAGTGTCTCTCTTCCAGACTTTGACATTGGCGGTTTCTCTAATATGGACACCGCCCCCCCAAAGCCACAAAAAACTTTGGCGAATGCTCTATTTGAGAAAATCGCTCGGAGTATGGGAAAAGCATTTGATCTGTCTCCCCGCCAGAAGGCGGTGATTGAGTGCTTGAAAGGCCCCCATGCGCAAGACTTTTTGACTGTTATCCCGATCGAGGGGCTGGGGCAATGCATGTCGGCTGTTGAGTACAGGGCTATCCTCAAATACCGGCTGATGATCCCTATGTATCCAGAAGACGAAACCTGCCCAATCTGCCGTAAAACCTGCATGGATAAATACGGGGAGCATGTTGTTCATTGCAAGGAGCTCCCTGGTTTCAAATACCGGCATGACTGGGTGAGGGATGTTTTGGGGGATATAGCGGGGATTTCTGCCAAGAAGGAGGCCCCTGTGAATTTCCTTACAGACCCCATGGAAGGGAGATCTACATTGAGACCAGCGGACCTGCTCGTCTTTGGCTGGGCGGGAGGGAAACATGCTTGTGTAGATCTCACAGGAGTGTCCCCCTTAGCTGGTTTAAGGGAAAGCGGGTTTGTAGCAGGACAAGCTGTAAGGAAAGCAGAATCAAAAAAGGTAGATAAACACGCTAAAGCATGTGCTGATAACCAACATGCATTTGTCCCCTTCGCCTTCGACACCTTTGGATCCCTAGCTCCAGAAGCTATCCGTTTGCTGACTAGGGTCCAACAGGTTGTCCACAGCAATGGCTCATCAACAAGGGGGGCAGGGGTTTGTCTTTAATAGACTAGGGTTTGCTATTCAGAAAGGGGTAGCGGCGCAGCTTGTTGCTCGCTTACCTGCGATATTGATGTAAAGTGCATTTTGATGTGTAAGAAGGTGATAATTATTTCCTAAAAAAACTCAAAACTAGTTAAGTTTTTACTTTTAACCTAAAACTTTTCATCTTTTACAATTTAACATTACAATCTTTTTACTTTTAACTTTGGTCCCTATACTTTTCATCCTTCACAAATTTTTTGTTTTACGCTTCCTTCTAAATTTTGCGTGTTAACACGGCGCAACGTGCGTATATGGTTCAACGTTTTTACGTTTCATTTTACGCTTCGTTCTAAGTTTTGCGAGTTAACATGACGCAACGTGCATGTATGGTTCAACGTTTTTATGTCATCTATTTTTCCCTGTTTGACAGTTTCGTCATAACGTGTGAGTCCTAGATTGACTTACTTATTATCTTCTATGTTTTACGTTTCGGTCTAATTACTTCTCGTTAACACGTCGTAAATTCAGTGTTGGTGGTCGCTCGCGGTAGTGTGACATTAATGCTATTTGACACGGTTTTACGCCCCCGGCGCAACGCGGGTGTGCTTGATACCAGTTTTACTTTAATTGGTTTGACGGTTTAATGGTTTAATCGGGTTTTCTTCTAACAATATTTAGTTATTTTTTTTTTCTAATAATACTCTTTTAATCTGTTTAATTTTTACCAACATGTTTTTTTATGACTTGCGTTCATTGGTTAAAAAGAACTAAATATGTAGTTTTTGTTTTTTATAATTTAATTTAAAACGTGGTTGTGTTTGAAATAGAGTCTTTTTTCGGTATCATAGGCTAGATCAAGCGTCGGTGTCATAACAGTATCGGGATACGAACCAATACTGACCGAACAACGTCGACACCGGTATCATAATTATTTGAACCGATATTGGTATATGCTTTAAAATATATACGCTTTTAACCAACTTGGTTTTTATTTAATTTGATTTTCCTCAGGTAACTTGCGTTCATTATTTTTTTTATAAAGCTAAATACGAGACTGTGTTTAATTTTTTATTCTCGCCATTCTTGTATAAACTTTGTTGAAAAAATAGTTTTATTCAAAATAGTACAACGACGAACCGAATCGATACTGATCGATGTCGGTACAGTTACTATTGGAACTGGCGTCAGTATTCATTTTTATGGTTTTCAATGTAAAACACATTCTTTTGGACATATAATAACTTTAAACCGAGTGTCAATACCATACCGATACCGTAATGAACTGAATCAGTACCAACCAAATTCCCATGTGTAACGAACCGATACCGACTGACTTCCCGCCGTATCACGCGAAAAGATAGCAAGTTATAATACATATACATAATTACATGTTCTAAAAATAAAAGAACATGTATCTACTGGCTTAGAGACCCCAAATATTTATTATCTTATTATATTTGGTTTTTAGTATATTAACTAAAGTTAACGATGTAACTTACACACCTTATAAATTTGTTCCTAACTCTATATCAATATTCACCATAGGACTAGAACCATCAACTAGGGTTGCCCATTTTTACCCGAAACCCAACCCGAATTGAAAGCCACCCAAACCTGAATTAGAGAATACATGAAAAACCCGAACTCGGCCAACCCAAACCTTATATGTGTTGGTTATCGGGTCACTTTTCCCGGCCAAAAACCCGAACACCTCAACCTGAAAAACCCGAAATACGAAACCCAAACATTTATTGTTTTTTTTTTCTATAGATGTGTTTTGGATTGAAATCTCTGGTATTTGAAACATACTTTTGAACATAATCATATCATATTGTCAAATGATGTTTGAATTATATATATATATGGTTCCCATTAAGTCTAACTAACTCTTAAATTAATATCCACCATTGGATCATGCTAAGATTAAATCTCAGCCCTTTAAACTCATAAAAATAACTGCTTCTAGAGCAGTTAATCTGCAGTTTTAAGTAGGTTACCAAATAACTCCCCACTCTCCCCTCTTTGTCCGTATTTCAGGGTTATCAATCCTGCAGTTTAAGTAGGTTATAAATGGTTTCTTGGTGACAACCTCAAGAACGCATATCAGATTTCCCAGCATCACCATCGCACTCCCTCATTTGGCATCCCAAAACTTGCATCACAGATATCCTATTTTCTTGATTCTTGCTCCGAATAAAACTGGTATCATCTCGATCTTTCTCTCTCTATTCACACTTTTTACTCCAGATGCTAACATAATGGATTTTTAGGGTTTCTTTTCGTTCTTCGGCATCATGGATTCTTCTTCGGGATCAGAATTTGATTATTTGTTCAAGTTATTGATGATTCGGGATTCATGCTTTGGTAAGAGCAATCTTTTTTTTTAGCCTTACGTAGAGTGAATTTGCTTTTACGATGTTTTTTGACAGGATTTGAAAATGATTTGATTAAAAGCCAGAGAAGCATTCATTTGGGTTACACACAAATTGGAAAATTTAGGGTTAGCATTGCTAAATATGCATCATTTTCTTTATGCAGGTTGTTTAATTTCGACGGCAGTAACCTGCGTATAATCTGCTGATATCTAGGTTTTGTTCATACATCGCTTACAAGGTAAATTAGCTCGGTGATGGTATAGTTTCATATTTATAGGTTGATCTTTGATTATAAGATTAGGTCGGGTTTATAATATGTATCCATTCCGTCCGTTCCAATTGCAAAATTGATGTGTTCTTTTTATATATTTCTACATGCACCACGAATTCTGGTAGAAATATACGATAAATATCCAACAGTTTTTATTTTATTTCCTTTCCAGGAAATTGGGACATTTTTCATCCTGAATTCTTCCCATGTGTGTTCTACAGGAGGCACATCATTTCATGGTAACCTTATGTTGTTTGAGTTCTTATAATTTCATAGTAAACTTGTGTTTTTATTTATTATTTTTTTTTTTTTGCAGAGGCATGTTGTTTCTCACTTTCTCTTGATGGACCAGTGGTGACTGCATTAGGCTTTGGGGATGAGCTTGGAGTTGTCACACACTCTTCTCCATCCCTCCCTTCGAATGAGCAAATGCTAACGTTTGATATTCTTAACCTCCCTCAAAAGGTGAGTTGGTTGGTCAATTACCTTAAGAAATCTGCTAATTGAATTTTTTTACTCTGATTTATGTAAGTTTTAAATGATTCTCTGATCTAGAGTGCATGGCAGCCATCTCTTAATATTTAAACTGTTCTCACAAACATTGGGCTATTATTGAATGAACTACTGTAAGGTCCGCTTTTCCGACTATATAAAAGTTCTTACTAATGTAATTTAATAGACATCAAAAATACCAACTTTGTACATTAACAAAGATTTCACAAAAATTTGGGCATGACCCGTTCGTAACGCGAACATGCCCCTATTTTAGCTTGATTTACTAAGTAACATACTACGAACCGTCTGATATAAGAACTACTAAAAACAAAGACAACAAGTTTTAAACATGTCCGACTACTAACTAAGTTAGACAAAATAACAAGTTGTGGACCAAAAGATGCGGTTATACTAGCGGAAGCGTTCGGTATCATAAGACATGGACAAGTGCTTGCTCCAATCTCCAGATCGCCTAAAGTGAGGTTTTACCTACATTCAACAACAAGGTTTTTAAAAGTTAGTCATCATACTTGTTAAACTATAACTCTTTCGTTTTAGCTCCATCCGTATATAAACTTTCATCTTTCTTACGCATACGACTACCCAAATACTTGGGTTTGGCATAAACACTCTCAATGAGAGTTAAGCATACATATCCAACCCGTTTAATCGGGTTAATTGCTTTCAACATAAAATTCTTCTTTCTATCCGTATAACGGATTAAGCTTCTAGCATTTATCATAGCATTCAATACCACCCGTTCCAAAACGGATGGAAGCTTATTCATGATCGACTTGTTCACTAGAACCGATCGACTTGCATAACTTATCATAACTCTCATAATAACCAAACCCGCAAGGGATTTGCTAGTTACTTACTAATCACCATAACATTTTGACAATATCTAATTATGATGTTATAACAAAACTATAAATAAGATATTTGTATGCAACGAAACATACCTCGGTCTTGAGATCCTTCCGATTTCTTAGAATTCGAACCTTCTTCCTTCACACCTAGATCAACATATTCATTCATTCGTTTAGTACCCTAACTTTCATTCCATCACATTTCAATTTACACATAATTACTCTTTCAAGCATTTCATCAAACACCTAGTGTGCGTTACATTAATAAAGCATAGTGTACAAGCATTTTAAGCATGATTTGCTATTTCATCCTATATGTCATCACTACTCAATCTAATTCTTACAATTCCTTTAATCTATATCAATTTATCTAGCATTCGGGTACTACAAGCTGAATTACATGCCAAATTACATATATTCATCATTCCTATAATCTTCATATTCATAACACAAATTTCACAAAGTGGGTTTATAGAGACTTTCTTTCAATTAACCAAAATAAAGCATGATTTCTACTCTAGGGAGTATCCTTAACATCTAAACAACACAAATCATATCACAATTTCATGATTGGGTCGAAACCCTACTTCTACAATTCATCAAATCCAGAAATTCGACTTACCACTTGATTGGGTGTGGGTAAATGATCGAAATTTACCACATGCAACTGATAAACATCGATTTTTCCTTGTTAATTTGGTGAATTTGGTGAGAACAAGGGTGAACCCTTGTTTTTCTTTGCTCCAGGTCGATCCACACACGTACAGTGTGTGTGTTTTTGTGGTTTAGTCACTATAAGCCTTACTAGTTTGATAATTGTCATGTTTTCCCCTTAAAGTTTATTAACTTGTAAATCTTAATCTAAAAACCCACCTTTAAATATCATTTTGCCTTAAACTTAATCATGTTAAGTTTATTATTTATCCACACTGATTTTTATTGCGTTTTTCATTTTTGGGGTGTTACAAGTCTACCTCCCTTAAAAGAGGTTTCGTCCCCGAAACCTGATTAATTAACATTTTAAACGTGTACATACCAAACAGAAAAGGGTAGTGCTTCCTCATTTCATCTTCTGCTTCCCATGTAAGTTCCGACCCCTTTCTATGTTGCCATTGAACCAACACTTGTCTAACAGCTTTGTTGCGGAGATTCTTCACCTTGACGTCTTTAATGGCTATGGGTCTTTCGACATAATTCAACCCCTCTTTCAACTCGATGTCATCAAGAGGTACTAATGCTGTTTCGTCCGTAAGACACTTCCTCAACTGCGACACGTGGAAGGTATTATGAATCCCGTCTAGAGTAGGCGGTAATTCTAATCGATATGCAACCCTTCCAACTCGAGCCAAGACTTTGAACGGTCCAATATATCGAGGACCTAATTTGCCACGCTTGCGAAAACGGATTATACCCTTCCATGGGGACACTTTCAGCATAGCGAAATCTCCGACTTGAAATTCAATAGGTCGCCTTTTCTTGTTTGCGTAAACTTTTTGCCGATCCTGGGCCGCTTTCAGTCGAGCTCTTACCAATTTTATCTTTTCATTCGTTACTGCTATTAGATCACTTGGCGCAAGCTCTCTTTGCCCCACTTCACCCTAGCATACGGGAGTTCTACATTTTCTTCCGTAGAGGAGTTCATAAGGAGCCATTTTAATGCCACTATGGTAACTATTATTATAAGAGAATTCCACTAGGGGTAGATGGTCAGCCCAGCTTCCCCCAAAGTCTAATGCACACGCTCTCAGCATATCGATAAGTGTTTGAATGGTTCTTTCTGACTGGCCGTCAGTCTGAGGGTGGTAGGCTGTGCTTATGTGTAACCTCGTGCCCACACTCTCGTGAAACCTTTGCCAGTAACGGGAGGTAAATCTGGTGTCCCGGTCCGAGACGATTGACACAGGCACCCCGTGTCGAGATATGATCTCATTCATATATATTTCTGCCATTACCTCGGAGGAGTAAGCCTCTTTGATAGGTAGAAAATGAGCGCTTTTCGTAAGCCGATCTACGATTACCCATATTGTATCTTGCCCCTTTTTCGTTCTAGGTAGCTTGGTTACCAAATCCATTGTTAGTTCCTCCCACTTCCATACCGGGATCTCTAAAGGTTGCAACTCTCCATATGGTTTTTGATGCTCTGCTTTCACTTGGGAACATGTTAAGCACTTCGCGACATACTTAACGATATCACGTTTCATGCCCGGCCACCAATAATTGGTCTTCAAATCCTGATACATCTTTGTAGCCCCGGGGTGAACCGAATATCGTGACTTATGAGCTTCTTCAAGTAACGCAGTTTTGACTTCGCAGAAACGAGGTATCCAAATTCGGCCGAATCTCGTTTTGAGTCCGATCGAATTTTCTTCTAGCTTATCGGTTACACCTTTCAATCTTTCTTTCTTTACATCTTCCGCTGCGAGCGATTTTATTTGGGAATCACGTATCGTCTCGAATAATCTTGGCGTAACTATCATCCTCATGGATTTTACTCGAATGGGAGACGGATATTCCTTTCGGCTTAACGCGTCGGCTACTACATTCGCCTTTCCCGGGTGATAAAGGATATCACAATCGTAATCTTTGATAAGTTCTAACCACCTCCGTTGCCTCATATTCAAGTCTTTCTGCTCAAAGAAATATTTAAGGCTTTTGTGATCCGAATAAATTGTGCACTTCACGCCATATAGATAATGCCTCCAAATTTTTAAGGCAAATACTACCGCTGCCAATTCCAAATCGTGTGTTGGGTAGTTTACCTCATGCAATTTCAATTGTCGTGAAGCATAAGCGATAACCCTTCCCCTTTGCATCAATACGCAACCTAAACCCTGGTGTGACGCGTCTGAATAGACCACCAGGTCTTCAGTCCCATCCGGTAATGTCAAAACCGGTGGACATGATAACTTCTCTTTTAATACTCGAAAGGCTTCCTCCTGTTCTTTACCCCACACAAACTTCTCTTTCTTCCTCGTCAGCTTTGTTAAGGGCAAAGCTATCTTCGAAAAATCCTGTATGAACCTTCTGTAATATCCCGCAAGGCCTAGAAAACTTCTTATTTCAGTCGGGTTCTTCGGAGGAACCCATTTCATTACAGCATCGATCTTTGATGGATCTACTAAGACACCCTCCGAATTGATCACATGACCCAGAAACTGCACCTCTCTGAGCCAAAAGGCGCATTTTGAAAATTTTGCGTAAAGTTTCTCTTTACGGAGAACTTCGAGTACTTCACACAAGTGTCTTGCATGTTCGGCCTTGCTTCGCGAGTAGACTAGAATATCATCTATGAACACGATCACGGATTTATCTAACATGGGACGACATACCCGGTTCATAAGATCCATAAACGCAGCCGGCGCATTCGTCAATCCGAAAGACATGACTAAAAATTCATAATGCCCATAACGGGTTCTGAACGCGGTTTTCGGAATATCTTCTTCCCGTACTCTAACTTGATGGTAACCCGAACGCAAATCTATCTTGGAGAACCAACTCGCCCCTTGCAATTGATCAAAAAGATCGTCAATTCTTGGTAAAGGGTAGCGGTTCTTGATAGTTAGCTTGTTTAATTCTCTGTAGTCGATGCACATGCGCATCGACCCGTCTTTCTTCTTAACAAATAAAACAGGCGCTCCCCAAGGTGACACACTCGGACGTATAAAGCCCTTGTCTAGCAAGTCTTGTAATTGTGTCATTAGCTCCCGCATTTCGGTGGGAGCCAATCTATAAGGAGCCTTCGCAACCGGCTTCGCAACCGGATTCAGTTCGATGCGAAACTCTATTTCTCTTTCGGGGGGAAGTCCCGGCAATTCATCCGGAAATACATCCGGAAATTCATTCACGATCTCTACATCTTCAAGCTTCGGAAAATCTCGTTGAGCATCTACCACGTAAGCTAGGTATGCCCTACCCCCGTTAAGTGTATACTTAGCGGCTTGAACGAGGGTACAAAGTTTCGCTTCCATCCTTCTCTCTCCTTGTATAGTTATTCGTTTTCCACTTGGGGACTGAACATGTACTGTTTTGGTTTCACAATTAATTCCCGCTTGGTGTCGGGCCATCCAATCCATACCCACTATCATTTTGAATTCCCCCAAAACCATAGGTATGAGGTTGATATCAAATTCTTCATCTTCTATGGTAAATTTGCAATTTTTACAAATCTCGTGTAACATATAAATCTTACTATCAGCTATCTCTACTTCTAAAGGCATCGGCATTCGTTCGATCTTAAATGAAGGATGTTGTATGATTTCATTTGAAATAAACGACATAGTGGCCCCGGTATCAAACAAAACATAAACCGGTATGGAGTTGAGTAGAAAAATACCTGAAACCACATTCGGATGAGACTTAGCTTCTTCGGAGGTGATTTGAAACATCCTCCCTTTCGCTTTAGAGCTTTCTTCGTTCTTTCCCTCCTTCTTTGATCCTTGTTGGAGTTTTGGACACTCCGTTTTCACATGCCCCTTTTCAAAACAGTTGAAACAAGTCTTCGAGTTATTTGGACATTGAAAAGACGAATGTCCCTCCTTGCCACACTTGTAGCACCCCTTCTTGCCTAACAGACACTCCCTAGTATGAAGCTTTCCACAAGTCTTACAAGGAGTGATACCACCTTTCGACTTATCTTTCCTTCCTTGCTCTTGATACCTCCCCTTTTTGGACGGACTCGAACTTGCACCTTTCTCGCTTGATCTCTTTTCCCCACGTTCTTCTTGTCTCTTAATTTCGATTTCTCTATCCCGTGCCAGATTGATAAGCTCATCTAGAGTCTCACATTTCGAGGGAGTAATGAACTCCCTAAATTCCGCTTTTAAAACCCCATAAAAGCGATTGATCTTCATTCTTTCAGTCTTCACAAAATCCCCACAGAACTTCATCTTATCCATGAAAGTATTTGATATTTCATTTATCGACTCGTTTTTCTGTCGGAGGCGCAAGAAATCCTCCTGGATCTTATCAATAGCGGACTGTGGGCAATGATATCTCATGAAGGGCTCCTTAAACTCTTGCCAAGACATCACTTGGAGTCGATCCTCCCCTATTTCTTTACTGTGTGCATCCCACCAATCTTTCGCCTGAAAAGTGAGTTGGCCAGTAGCGAACATCACCTTATCTTCATTATCACAACGACTTCGAATAAATACCGCTTCTATATTTGAAATCCATCTTTGGCATGCAATCGGGTCAATTTTACCATCATACGTTGCGGGATTGCACGCCATAAAGTCTTTATACGTGCACCTTCGTTCTTTGCTTTTGTTTCTAGATCCCTCTATCAGTTCTTTCAGTTCTTCAATCTTGCTAGTCATCATGGCATCCACAACTCCCAACACCCGACTTTCTACTTCTTGAGCTAATCGTGGAAGATTAGCTTGCATAACTCTTTCTGCCACTTCCGTGACTTTATTGTACATTGCTTCTTGACGAGCAGTATCATCGTCATCATTAGCGTTTCTTGCATCAGCCATCTACACAATATCATGCTTCTCGTTTAATACAAATCACAAACTTTCCGTATATCATTGCTCATTAATCATCATTCACTTAATTCATCTCATGTCATTTGCTTCATTTCTTTTGATTCTTACGAATCCATTCTTGTTGTAATCGCTAATTGTGATTACATACACTTATTAAACCTTATATGGACACTACGTAGCCATAAAATAAGCTTTCGGACAACCCGGTAACACAAAACATGAAAAACAAAACAATTTCAGCGCATTGACATTATGTAAGCCGTCGGCGACGGCTATGTTGCCCGTCGGCGACGGGCTAGTATAATGGCCGTCGGACATGCTTCCCCGTAAGCAGAAGGTTAAGCCGTCGGATGGGGAGGGGTCGTCGGCGACGGGTGGGTAACCCGTCGGCGACGGGCTGTCATTTAACAAAACGCTGCAGATTGATTTCAGCATTCTAGTTCGTTTATTTCCATTCCGAATCGACTCTACGGCTCCTGAACTTCTTATTTAACCTCCCCACATCTCTAATTTATTATTTTCATCATCTATGTAATAAACAAACTTGCAATCTATTAATAACTTTAATGTTACCTCGTTGGCGATCTTGGAGCGAGCACACTTTCGAACGAGCCTTCGGTTGAGTTCAAGCACCACTATTAGTGCTTGAATCCCTCAACCTATGCTCTGATACCAACTTGTAAGGTCCGCTTTTCCGACTATATAAAAGTTCTTACTAATGTAATTTAATAGACATAAAAAATACAAACTTTGTACATTAACAAAAATTTCACAAAAATTTGGGCATGACCCGTTCGTAACGCGAACATGCCCCTGTTTTAGCTTGATTTACTAAGTAACATACTACGAACCGTCTGATATAAGAACTACTAAAAACAAAGACAACAAGTTTTAAACATGTCCGACTACTAACTAAGTTAGACAAAATAACAAGTTGTGGACCAAAAGATGCGGTTATACTAGCGGAAGCGTTCGGTATCATAAGACATGGACAAGTGCTTGCTCCAATCTCCAGATCGCCTAAAGTGAGGTTTTACCTACATTCAACAACAAGGTTTTTAAAAGTTAGTCATCATACTTGTTAAACTATAATTCTTTCGTTTTAGCTCCATCCGTATATAAACTTTCATCTTTCTTACGCATACGACTACCCAAATACTTGGGTTTGGCATAAACACTCTCAATGAGAGTTAAGCATACATATCCAACCCGTTTAATCGGGTTAATTGCTTTCAACATAAAATTCTTCTTTCTATCCGTATAACGGATTAAGCTTCTAGCATTTATCATAGCATTCAATACCACCCGTTCCAAAACGGATGGAAGCTTATTCATGATCGACTTGTTCACTAGAACCGGTCGACTTGCATAACTTATCATAACTCTCATAATAACCAAACCCGCAAGGGATTTGCTAGTTACTTACTAATCACCATAACATTTTGACAATATCTAATTATGATGTTATAACAAAACTATAAATAAGATATTTGTATGCAACGAAACATACCTCGGTCTTGAGATCCTTCCGATTTCTTAGAATTCGAACCTTCTTCCTTCACACCTAGATCAACATATTCATTCATTCGTTTAGTACCCTAACTTTCATTCCATCACATTTCAATTTACACATAATTACTCTTTCAAGCATTTCATCAAACACCTAGTGTGCGTTACATTAATAAAGCATAGTGTACAAGCATTTTAAGCATGATTTGCTATTTCATCCTATATGTCATCACTACTCAATCTAATTCTTACAATTCCTTTAATCTATATCAATTTATCTAGCATTCGGGTACTACAAGCTGAATTACATGCCAAATTACATATATTCATCATTCCTATAATCTTCATATTCATAACACAAATTTCACAAAGTGGGTTTATAGAGACTTTCTTTCAATTAACCAAAATAAAGCATGATTTCTACTCTAGGGAGTATCCTTAACATCTAAACAACACAAATCATATCACAATTTCATGATTGGGTCGAAACCCTACTTCTACAATTCATCAAATCCAGAAATTCGACTTACCACTTGATTGGGTGTGGGTAAATGATCGAAATTTACCACATGCAACTGATAAACATCGATTTTTCCTTGTTAATTTGGTGAGAACAAGGGTGAACCCTTGTTTTTCTTTGCTCCAGGTCGATCCACACACGTACAGTGTGTGTGTTTTTGTGGTTTAGTCACTATAAGCCTTACTAGTTTGATAATTGTCATGTTTTCCCCTTAAAGTTTATTAACTTGTAAATCTTAATCTAAAAACCCACCTTTAAATATCATTTTGCCTTAAACTTAATCATGTTAAGTTTATTATTTATCCACACTGATTTTTATTGCATTTTTCATTTTTGGGGTGTTACAACTACCTTCCATGATGATATACTAATGTGTGAAGCTGTGAGTATTCATCATATAATTTGTTTCTATATTGGCAATGATAGACATGGTGATATGTAAAATACTGATCACTGTATATGTTTGTTGCAATGTGTAGAGAACGAAGTATAAATACAACAAACAAGTTTTTGACCAGAAAGCAAGTTCGATGATTGAAAAATATGTTGGAACTGGTGCTTGTCCAAATCATAGTGGGATTCAATTTGTCACATATGTAATCATGGTATGTATGTATGTGTTGCTTGAAAAGCAGGTGATGAACTAATGATCTCGGGGATCAAGCGAGTCAATGACAATGAGGTTTGCCCTGTTTTGTTGGTTCGAACTGACCAACCTAATTGAGGTGTTATGTGTACAAATCATACTTTTTTGTGTCACCATTGTTGATATTACAACCTAAAGACATTCGTTTTGTGACCACTTTCTTGGTTTTATTTAGAAAATTCGGGGGTGGAGCTATAGTCGGTGTAGTTTTTAAATAGATTTATTTATTTTCTGTCTGATGCAAAATACACCACATCAAGCCATAGTTACTGCTTGGCTCAAGTGGGTTCCACAGGAACCCGTGAAAACACCAGTGTAGTGAAACTTAAATAAAAATGGCACTTTTGAAATAAAAATGGCACCAGTGTAGATACAGGTTGCTTGGCGACTGCACCAGGCAAACTTTTTTCATCCATAGCAGGTACTTTTGAAATTCTATTATTTTGACTGCATGTTTTTAGCTATTAATTTATTGCATTTATCTTCTCTTGCTACATAGGAATAGTATTTTTTTTGTTGCCATTCCACTGTTCTTTATGATAAAACCACAATTTTCCGTATTACTATTGTTGATATCACAATCTGCAGACATGACATTTTTTCTGATAAGGGTTGTTAAATGGGGCAATGGGGCAAAACTTGGAAAATATAGATGGTATGAAAATGGGTCAAACAGGTTGAAACACACAATAAGAAGATGGTTGTTCTCTTAATCTCTTGTCTTGTAAGGTAATTACAATATGCAAATTTTCATACTACTTTGTAAAAATGTTGTGGTGTTATTAATCTTGCCAAATTTACTTATTGCAGATTGAGGGATCTCCAATTGTGGGTGCAAAAAATAATTAATTTGATGGTGAGCGATACTTTCATAATGGCAGTGGGAATATAATGTTTATACAACAAATAAGATAGAATTTTGATTTATTAGGTCAAATGGAAATGCCATTTTTGGTATGATATCTATAATTTCAAGATAAATATGACAACAGGGACTTTAACATGTGAGGAGAAGAAGCAACTGGCATGAAAGAGATGCAAAGAAGGCAAGGGATGTTGAATTTAAAAAAAAAATCATATATAATGAATTCACTTTGAGGTGTATTTTTTGTTGGAATCATATGTAAGACTTTATTTCATTTTAAAACATTAAAAACTAGATTGGATCGGAAATGGATAAAATGATATGGAATTCTACTCTTTAACACCACTAAATGGTTAAAATGTATCATATAACAACTAAAACTGTTTTCTGTGATGACTAAAATATTAAAGTGTATAATTATGATTTTTTAATCAAATAAAATTTTTAGTCAAAGTGACTTAAATTGTGATTGAATTAATTAATTAAATTGATCAACAATAGGTTAACATTTTTGTGGACGGGAAATATTGAGTTAAAGCAGCAATTGGGTTAGTGCATGTTAAAAGTAATCAATTCATTATGCATCAAGCGGTTGACTATGCAAGTCATATGTGTTAACTTGGAGAGATTGAGTCAATAAACCACGTTCGAATGTTAATAAACATTCCATCCAAGTTGATGTATTTTACCACGCATGTGTTTGGCTTACCTTTTACTTCTGCATCAAAATGACACTATTTCATGTTTCAGTCCTCTATCAATTTTACTTTTTATCATTTTGTGGTTGTAAATTGTTGACGTTCGTTTTTCTTTTATGAATTAAAAGATGGTGCTTTTGTTTGTCACGTTGTTTAATTTTGGGTGCAATATAGGTTCATTCATATAGTTAGTATATATTAAATTAACGTAACCCGTCCACCGGACGGGTATTAAACTAGTTTTGATGATATTTTTTTAGCAGCAATATGAATTTTAATGATATTTTGAAAAAAATCATTTTTTTTAATTTTACGTCTAAACCTAAAAACCAAACAACCCGATTTGAACTAACCTGAACCAGACCAGGCCGAACTTTAAATGGGTTGGTTATTGGGTCATTTTTCTTGACCAAAAACCCGAAAAACAACCCAAAGAACACCCCTACCATCAACTACATGGGATAAACATATTTACTATACTAGATACAACTAGGATATAACCCTTTTGGCCTTGTTATAGATAACCAACTTTGTTTAAAAAAAAACCACCTAGCTTATAAATCGATTAGGTGCTATATGTGTCCCGTCATGCTAAATAGAAAGTAAGAACCACCCAGATTTTTTGAGAAAGGGACCCGAATTAATGCTTCGCTTTGGGTCCCCAATATGTTTAGGCCAGCCCTGTAAATAAGCAGTAATCTAGTATGGGTTAGTAGTCATTTCTATACATGCTCCTTTTGAGTTATATATGGTGTTTGTATTATTGTGTTACGAATGAAATAAATAAATAAATTAGTTCTCTATATATTCTTCTAGTTTCCTCATCTTTTCTTTTGGCTAACGATTAATTGCTGGAACCACATCATAATCCTCTTATTCGATTATGTAATAAAAATTATGAAAAATATGATTCTTTTATATATCTTGTCTCTTGTTTTTTATTATTGTGAAAATATATATAAACTTATAGAGTTGTAATCAGAGGTGTGAATTTCTGACACAAAATGAATCTGACACGTAATTTGCGGGTTTAAATTTAGTCTAAACAGGACCATAGAGTTTTAGGTTGAATCCACAAACCCATTTAGTTAAACAGGTCGGGTTCGTGTCCACCCATTGGGTTGGCGGGTTAACCCGTTTAGGCCATTTATATTTGGAAAATTGGTATTTAATAAACCAACATTTGCCCAGTTGGTAAATAATAATCCAACGTACAGAATTGGTATATAATAATCCTACCTATCAACATGTTGGCACTCAATGGACCTCGGTTAGTTTTTTTTAACTGAAGTTAGTTTTTAAGTTTTATTTATTACACAAACAGTCCCTGTAGTTGTAATTTACTATGAGTTAATAGCCAAAATGGTCCCTGAGGTTAATAGCCACAGCACCGCCACCACCACCACCACCACCACCACCACCGCACCGCCACCACCGCCACCGCCACAGCACCGCCACCGTAACCATCGCCACAGTTTTCTTTAATTTGTAAATGATTAATACATAAACTAATTGATCAATTTACTGATTTTATATGAGAATTTTGGAATATAAAATGTCTACCAAGCATGTGCACTTAAAAATTGGACATGACACTCCACGTGAACCACTTCCTTCTTATTCCTTCTTTTCTAATTTAAAAATATCAATTAGTCATGTTAATAAATCGCTGGAAGTCATCTTCCCAAATGATCGTTCCTTTGTATTCCATGTTGCAGTTTTTATGAGTGCTTAATGATATCAAAACAATCTAATTTTTTTTTTTGCAGAGGATTAAACGAAGGAAAAGGATTTAGAACAAACAGAAAATGTACCGAACTATCGACCCGTAAGTTTCTCGATTTCCCGGACTGGCCGCCGCTCACCACCACCCGACGGTGGTGGTCGTCTTACCGGTAAAAGAAGCATAGGAGGGTGGAGGTGGCGTGAGTGAGTTGTCGGAGGAGGGGGTGGGTCTCGCTCGACGGAATAAACCGCCGCCGTCACTGTTACCCACCGGGAATCGAGTGTGGGGGGGGGGGGGGGGGGTGTATGTTGCAGAACATCATGAGAGGTGGGTGCTTATCGGTGAACTGAGGTGCCGGAGAGGTGCCGGTGCTGTGGCGGTGGCGGTGCAGTGGTGGTGGTGGTGGTGGTGCTGTGGCGATGGTTACGGTGGTGGAGGTGCTGTGGCGATGGTGGTGGTGGTGGCGGTGCGGTGGTGGTGGTGGTGCTGTGGCTATTAACCTCAGGGACCATTTTGGCTATTAACTCATAGTAAATTACAACTGCAGGGACTGTTTGTGTAATAAATAAAACTTAAAAACTAACTTCAGTTAAAAAAAACTAACGGAGGTCCATTGAGTGCCAACATGTTGATAGGTAGGATTATTATATACCAATTCTGTACGTTGGATTATTATTTACCAACTGGGCAAATGTTGGTTTATTAAATACCAATTTTCCTTTATATTTTAATTTGTTTTTTATGTGTTTTTAACATGGCCGGCCTTGGGGGTGGGCGGGGAGGACCACCGGCCAGGGCCCGATATTTCGAGGGACACTTTTTTTATGAAAAATAACCCGATATGTATATGTAAAATATTTTTTTAATCAGGTACATCCATACAAACACCAACATAGCCCTCCTTACAAAACTATTCTTATGGTTTAGATTAGTTATTAACCCCTTTCGCATTAGGTTTGGACCTTTAATGAGCCAAATACCCAATTTCGTTAAAGCCTAAGGACACATTTTTTCGAGCTCGAACAGGGTACACGAATTCTTAGGTCGGCCCTGGTTTTTAATGTTGTAAGTTAAAATGCTTGGGTATTTTACGTCATAATTAAAACCTAAAGGAGAAATTGATATAGAATTTTATAATTAGAATGTATTTTTTTTGTATACATTTGTATTTTTTTGCCGTAAATTTTTTACTTTAAGCTATTAATATGCAAAAAAAAAAAAAAAAAAAAAACAATGTTAAATGAGTCATGTTCGAGTCAACCCGTAAACATTCGTGTTGTGGTCAGGTTCATATATCTGACACTATTTTCGTGTTTGTGTCTTGTTCATGTTTGTATAAAGTTTCCGGGTTCGGGTCAGATTGAACCTACCACCCCACATGCAACTAAAAAGTAGGGGATGGTTTGTGTATACATGAACAAAGCAAGAGGGTAATTAGCAACACAAATGACCCTCTTACACAGACACAAAAACGAGTTCTGTATCAGTCTAGAGAGAGAAAGTGGAGAGAGAAAGAGTGTGTGTGTGTATGGGGTACCGGAAAACAGAGATCAAAGAGATACAAAGAGGCCTCGCCGGCGTCTAATTCCGGCGACACTGACACAAAATAAGCCGGAAAAACATAAATGCGGCGACACCAATTTCAGATTGTGAAATCAAAGACTTCAGTTTTTGAATCTCAATTTTGAAGTGTTAATGATAAGGTCAGAGTTTCCCATTGTTAATAGTTATTCAAAAGTTTGAATCTTGAAATTGCTGATGGGAATCTTGAAAAGAGTTCAATTTTTTGATTAATTTGTGGCTTTTTGAGTTCCCATTTTGGGAATTTTTGTAAAAAAGTTGTTGAATTTGGGACCAGTTTAGTTGAGTGATTTTTGGGTTAATTTGGAATTTGAATAATTTGGGAAATTTTGGTTTTGGAGGGAGAGTTAGTTGATTCAAAGATAATCAAGATCAGTTTTTGTTACATGGGTGTGTATGGTTTTATTCTTATTAAATGGATCAAGATTGTTTTGGAAGATGGGATTTTTGTAGATGAAGTAGAACCCTAATTTAGTTGGACATATTAGGGGTTGGGATTTTTAAATTTTTGGTTAGTGAATTTGGAAATTGATTGTTGTGTGAGTGTTTTATGGGATTTTCGGGTTGAGAAATGCAACCGCCGAAGCAGCATTCATGGATCAATCTTGTGGAAGTTAAAGGTCAGTTGGTTAAGAAGCTTGGGATGGAGAGAGCGAACCGGTATTTTGATTACTTGAATCGGTTTTTGAGTTTGAAGTTGAGCAAACGTGAGTTCGATAAGCTTTGTTTGACGACGATCGGGAAAGATAATATCCGACTGCATAATCAGTTGATTTGTGCTGTTTTGAAGAATGCTTGGTTAGTAACGGTTGGAAGTAAAAAACCTTTAGATGCTGTTTACCATGAAAACGGGTCGGTTCCAGTTGTAACCCGTGTTACAAGCCCGTTGACAAGTCCGTTAAATTTGGCCAATGGCGATATTCTTCCTCCACCCGTACGAAAAGCAAGAACCGGAGCCCGTGATCGAAGAGTTGTTGACCGTAAAAGTGCTCTGGGGCCAAATGGGTCGACAAATTTCACTCCTTTTTCATCGTCTACCCCGCAAACGGGTGATTTTCGTGTTGTGGAGAACAGGGAATCTTCTTCCCCTAATCATCAAGAACTCATGAAACAAGCAGAAAACGGTGCACTTGTGAGCGTAAATCGAGTAGAACAGACCGAACCATTATGTAAAACAGATGGGAAAATCATACATGCTCCACTCGGGGTACCGCATTTTCCTATCACTATAGGTGGGACCCACATGGGAAATAATAGTAAATGTGTTGGTGTGCTGCATACAGACGGTTTGTTAGACACAACAACGTTAAAGGAACGTATAGAGCAAATTACCACATTCCATGGGATTCAACAGGTGTCGATGGATTGTGCAAACGTGTTAAACAGGGGATTAGATGTTTATTTAAAGGGTTTGATTAGGTCATGTGTTGAACTAAATGGATCTAGATCATCCGTTCACAAGCCAACGCAAAGTGATTCGGTCAAGCACCTGAATCATATTCAACCCGTAAACGAAGTTTTGCCGGGTCATCATCATCAAATGCAAGAACTAGAACAGGAACAGAAACCGAAGCGGTTAGTAAACTTGCTAGACTTTAGGGTTGCTATGGAGCTTAACCGTAAGCAGCTTGGGGACGATTGGCCCATACTTCTAGAAAAGATATGTTGTACACATGATTTTGAGGAATAAATTGGCTTCGGGTCAACGTTTTTCATATCTCTAATTCTCTATCGGGCTTGTGGGGTCCAGTTCTTCTACGTTACCTCTTGACCCGTTTATGGCCTTCTAGTGAAGCTGTTTAGTGCAACATGATTATCAAGATTCCTGGGCCATGTCAGCAACCAACCAAAAACAGAACAAAAAGTTGAAAAACGAATGCTAATGTACGGTTGCCTTCTGTAATTTAGTCGATGAGATAATTTAGAAAAGTTTTGCAGGAAAAATACGTGTATCTCCTTACTTGATTAAAAAGTTGAGAATTGCATGATCTGAGGTTTCTTGTCTATGCATTTATTTAAATATCAAATATTAACGGCACGATTTTATAGTTACAGTTTATTCCTAATGAAGCGTGGTCCTCTTTAAAGGTAAGTTGTTTTTCTTGGTGTTAATTCCATGGTATTTTGCAATAATATTTTTTTTGAAGTCGAATTCTTTGAAGAGTTAAATTTATCATTGAGGTGATAAAGACATGCTATTAATTGCTTTGGTAACATTTGAAGACATGAAGATTCAGGGAGACTCGATAAGCTCTTCGTTTTGAAGGTGATTCCTGCAACTAATTTACATACCACGTTTTCCTTTTATAACTTTTATGTGTTAATATAATGATGTTTTCGCCCCGAGAGTCAGTTAAAGCTGATACCTTTTATTCTTGAATTGTGCCACAATGTTGATGAGGTAAACCATTTGTTACATGGTAGTTGGTACTTATTTCTGTTAAGATAATCATAATAAACCACATCTCACGGCCCTACTTGTGTATTCTTCACCAACTTCTGATTGTTTACTATGAGGGATACTTGTGCCAATACCGTGTTAACCAATGGGACCAGGTAAAACGCAACTTGTGCTGGGAGGTGGTCTTCAGAGAGGTTAAAGGCAAAAAACCAGTGGAAGCTGGATTCGGACCCGAGACCTCTGCTAGGGGGACTCATGTGCTTATCACTACAACATCTAGGTTGCAATTGAAGGCTTTGGCATCTTTTGACATGATATGGTCCAAGATTCTTATCAGGTCTCAGCTTCTCTAAACCTCTTTTTTTTCACATAATAATATTCATAAGAAGGAATTTACTACTAACAAGGTATCATATTTATACGTGAAGTTGTTATTAATATTATTATTAATATATATATTAAATAACATCACAAACTACAGTATACTTTTTCACCTTTATCTTTTGACCACAAGTTATTTTTTAGTCTTGGATTTTACTTTTTACCCCCGGCATACTTTAAAAATTCTTAAGTTATATTAATAGGTTACATTTACATAATTAATAATCTAGCAATTCAAAGGTTACATTTACATAATTAATAATATAGCTATTCATATTATAATAATAAGTTATAAAAATAACATTAACTGTAAACTCTACAGTTGTTTTTTTTTTAAGTTTTGAATTAACTCTTACACTATAAATAATATACCTCTATAACCCAATAGTTTTATTTTCCTTTTATAACTTTCGTTCGTTAGTTCTTTTAGAAGGACCAAATAAGTGATTTTTTTTTAAAACAGAGTAACACCACGTGACCACCACCATTTTTTCGTTCGTTCAGGTCGCTACACCACGTGATAGGTACCACGCTATCATTTTTCTTTTATTTGTTACATTTTATTTCTTTTTTTGTTGTTTTACATATTTACATTGTGTAGCTTCAGAGTGGCCCATAGTTACCGATAGCGGCCATAGCGACCGCTATCGCGAATAGCGTGGCGAGGCGAGACATGGTCGCTATATGGTGTATAGCGCTGAATAACGTGAAAATAGCGGATTCCGACGACGACTTCCGGCCGGAAACCTGCAATTTCTGCCGGAAACTTGCTGGAAACTATGAAGAAGAAGAGCGGCTGCGTTTTTGTTGTGTTTGAGCCGTTCTAGGGTTAAATAAGTTTATGAATTTTAGAGTTCTAGTATATACTAAAATGCATCATGTTGTGAGTTTCCTATACTTCATTTAATAAGAAAACAGTTTTAATAAGCAAAAACCCAAAAACACCCCAAAGTTCATGAACCCCATACCCAATATGCATCATGCATTTTAGTATAAACACAACATGATGCATTTCTTAAATTTTTAATGGATCATACCCTGTTTCAGAGTTCTAAGATAACCAAATCACCAGATTAATAAGTGGGTTGGAAGGAGCGCGAGTGCGAAAGACGTGGCGATGAGTCTCAACTTGAACTTGAAGATTTTTCTATACTTCATTTAATAAGAAAATCGTGAGTTCTCATTGATTCTTACCATTCATTGGATGTCATATTTAATTTCTAAATTGTTGTATTTCATTGGTTAAGGTCATCTGTAAAACCTACTATAACCTTCATAACTCATTGGATATCATATATTCTTCAAACGTTTGCTAGTACATATCTATGTGATGGGTTTGAGTTCGTCCTGATAGATGTTGTCAGTGGTCCTTTCATTAAATTATCCTCGTAAACATTTTTTTATAACTTTAATAAACTATATCTATACCAAGTGCATCTTCACGATCTTCTTCGTTTGGCTTCGAATATGACCACAACGGACTGGAAACTGACAATTGAAGCTGTGTTTTTACTTCCATTTGGGAGATTTGAAAAGCTACAAACGATAAGAAGTTATAAAAGACAATTGAAACTGACAATTGAAGCTGTGTTTTTACTTCCATTTGGGAGATTTTAATTATAACCATATTCCCTTCTTGTGTGCGATTGATGTTATAAAAGAAACTTGTTTTTATTGCTTAAAAGTAGATCTAAATTATATTCCTTAAACTGGGATAGGTAGAGAGATTTTAATATTCGAGATGTAGTGATGTAATTTGGCGGGTGTAGAGAGAGATTTTAACTTGATTCTTATTTAATAAGCAATTTGTAGCATTTTAACAAACTTGAATATGTTCACGAGCCTAATCAAGTCTAGTAATATATATAACAAGTGTACCTTGGAAACATGTGTCTTAACCTCCGAAGCAGAAACTTGATTTATAGGCGCACATTTCAACACGCCCAACTCAAACACAACACTTCAATTTCATTTCAAAAATATATCATGTGATTCCGCCAAACTCAAACCGAACACTTCAATTTCATTTAAAAAATATATCATGCGATTCCGCCAAACTCAAACCAAACAATTAATTTCCATTTCAAAAATATATCATGTGATTCAGCCAAACCCAACTTTCGAACTAACTTCTGTTATTCACTTACAAATTACAGTTATGTCAAATAGAAACTACTGACAACAAATTAGGGTAGGTTCGACATGTTGAAGGAGAGGCAAAATCGGTGAGGCGGAGAAGCAATATATAACAATTTCTGTTCGCAATCCACTCCTTTTTTTGGAGGATACGAAATTGAGACAAAAACGGGGGAGACGCATGAATGGATTAAGTTAAAAAAATGAGTTTTGCAACTTGATTGTTTTTAATTATAACTACTACTTGAACGGATCAAATCAGGGATGAGCACGGTACCCGTTTAGTACCGAAAGTACCGGTACCGAAAAACGGGAAAAGTGGGTACCGGTACCGAATACACCGGTTCGGTACCGGTACTGGTACGGTACCGGTATTTACCGGTGTTTTACTCATAAATATCGGTACCGTACCGGTACCGCAAAAAAGGGGAAAGTGGGTACCGGTACCGAATATACCCGGTACAGTTCGGTATGGTACCGGTATCCGGTACCAAATGCTCATCCCTAGATCAAACCGATTGAATTTGGTAAGATTGGTACGGTACCGGTACCGGAAAAAGGGAAAAGTGGGTACCAGTACCGAATATACCCGATACGATTCGGTACCGGTACCCGGTACCAAATGCTCATCCCTAGATCAAACCGATTGAATTTTATAAGATAATAAAACCATTATTTGATTAAGGTACAACCACTTAAACACAATTTACAACCATCCATGCATACAAATGTTACAAATTAATAGTATAAAAATATAAATGCATGATAAAAAAAAAAATCTTAATCGAGTTCAAACATGAAAACTACCTTAACCTAAACTAAAAATTGAGTTTTTAAGTTGAATGTGATTGAGATCAGATAACCATGACCGTGCTCGAGGAACATGAGAATTTTGGGGCATGGGCTAATGAGCCCTTAGTTAGGGCTGACAAATCGTGTCTTATCGGGTTTAACAGGTCTTTGATGACGCGCATAACAAAGGTATTAAATATGAATACAACTTGTCACAGCCCCCGACCCCACCCTAGGAGCGGGTGCTGCGAGCCAGTCAGATGGTATCGGTGTTTATTAATTACGTAGCGGAAAATTCTTCATCAGGATTGTAGTTAGGAAATGATTTCAGAGTTTGTAAAACACCAAACTTTTAATATTAAACAAACGGGCTAAAACCCATATTCAATTCTGTTGGGAAACAAGCGGTCTCAAAGATTCCCAACAACCCTCCCAAAGCTAACAATAGAGAAATATATCTGAACACAAGAATATACGTGGAAACTCCAAAACCGGAGAAAAACCACGGGCCTCCAGAGAGAAAGATCCACTATGCGACAAATTTTTACAATCACACAGACTAATCTCTCAAGCCTCCCCCCGCCGAATTACAACCACACTCTCCGAAGCGTTTAACTAAAACCTTCCTACACTCTAAGACAAGAGAACTAGAAAAGAAAGAAGGAACCAAACACTTCAAGTGTATTTTTGGTTGGGGCACTTTGAAACCAAAGCCTTGGACTCCTTTTATAAGCTTGGAGTCCTCCCAAGCTTTCATCCTTGCACCGATGTGGGATGGACACATTTTTCATATAGCCAAAAACCTAACAAATCTCCACCTTGGATATATGAAAAAAAAAACCACATTAAAGGAACATCGTCTTCAACCGACAATCATACTCCACCATAAAAGAGTATCTCCACTTAGAATAGACCATTCTAAGAATTTCTTCTCGGCACATGTTGAAAAAACCTGCTGAAAATTTATGGTGCAACTTCCCCGCTTGGCATGCCCGGAAGTTCATCAGCCATCAACATCAATTTTTCACCACACATCTTGCATCTATGCCAACCCAATGCCCATGTGTAAATCCGTGAACCCGCTAACAAAATTGCATCCCCTTTCATGGTAGCGTGGGCATACCATAGGGATGACATAACTTCAAAAGAAATCATCACCGTCAACGACAGCGACATTGTTAGCTGTCTTGGAGCTGCTTGCCGAATCTGCTCCACCTGGACAATTTCTCTTGACATGCCTAGACTGTCCACGCTTCGAGCATACATGAATCTTCTGTGAGTGCTTCTTCTTCCCGTTCCCGCATATTAAAACCGTTCCTTCTGACGAATTATGACCGCTACTACCCAGTCTTTTCTCTTCAGACAATAGCTTCTCAATAACATCCGCATACTTCAGGGTCTCTTACCCATACATCAGAATGGGCTTCATATGCTCGTAGGAAGATGTCAAAGATAATATGAGCCTCAGTGCTTTATCCTCATCTTCAACCTTCACTCCAATAGCCTCCAGCCTGACACGATGTTATTAAGAACACTTAGATGATCTGAAATTTTTGTATCTCCATCCATACGAAGGGTATGAAACTGTTCCTTGAGATACAGCCGATTTGAGATGCCTTTGCCTTGATACAACTGCTCAAGCTTCTCCCACAAATCCTTTGCAGTTGATATCCCATGCACATTTGCAAGAACATTCTTTGCTAGACACAAACGAATCGCACTTGCCGCTCTCAAATCCAAATCTTCCCATTCTTCATCATCGTCTTTACTGGTTCCGCTTGAATCCTTGCTTGAAACAGGGGTCGGTTTCCCCCTCAACGCCTTGTGTAACCCAGATTGAATCAACACATCCTTGACTTGAACTTGCCACAAACCAAAGTTGATTCTTCCATCATATTTCTCTACGTCGAACCTCATGGGACTGTATTTCGACATCGTATCCGTATCTTTAAAACCAGTATTGTATACTAGAAAATATGCACCAAGCCTATAAGCAGTACACCCAACAAAGGATTCCCAGGAAAGAGAGGTGGGTCACAATGGACACACTTAAGTACCAAGTCTTTCCTAGCCAGAACCTTCCCAGGATAAAATGCGTATATCCAGCTCCTGTATAATTCTATCGTATACAAAATAGTCAACCGAATCCTCGTTTCTGATGTGGAAGATCAGACTAAGCTGCAACCACAGAGCATACTACGAACCTTCTAAACCGAGACCTCCCCCAAAACCTGGAGCTCTGATACCACTTGTTAGGAAACAAGCGGTCTCAAAGATTCCCAACAACCCTCCCAAAGCTAACAATAGAGAAATATATCTTAACACAAGAATATACGTGGAAACTCCAAAACCGGAGAAAAACCACGGGCCTCCAGAGAGAAAGATCCACTATGCGACAAATTTTTACAATCACACAGACTAATCTCTCAAGCCTCCCCCCGCCCAATTACAACCACACTCTCCGAAGCGTTTAACTAAAACATTCCTACACTCTAAGACAAGAGAACTAGAAAAGAAAGAAGGAACCAAACACTTCAAGTGTATTTTTGGTTGGGGCACTTTGAAACCAAAGCCTTGGACTCCTTTTATAAGCTTGGAGTCCTCCCAAGCTTTCATCCTTGCACCGATGTGGGATGGGCACATTTTTCATATAGCCAAAAACCTAACAAATTCAATTGTTTTTATAGGGATAAACCCAAATAACTAAAACATAATTTCTTCTTTTATTCAGGTATTTATAGCCACTTTGTTTAAGCCTTCAGTGCTCCATAGCTGGCTTATATTATCTTTACAACAAATTACCTGAAACACGTTTGGAAAACATTTTATCAGTAATAAATACTGGCGAGTTCATTCCATTTTTATAAAAATACATTGTTATACTTTACAACATTAAAGGTTTTTATATTTGTTTATATTTACCCAACTCAATTAGTATTTATCACATGGTGGCAGTTTCGATGTGACCGTGGTCATATCACTCATTGGCTCACTTTCGTCCAATAGTGAATTTATCAAGTAATTTTATCTTACTATTATTCAAAGTATCTGTCACTAGGCGATTCCCGTGACGATGGTCATATCACTGTTGATCATTCTTTCAACTAGTGACTGTGGTCATAACACTGTTGATCATTCTCTCAACTAGTGCCGGTGGTCGCATTACTGTTGATCGTTCTTTCAACTAGTGACTTTGGTCCTATCACTGTTGATCATTCTCTCAACTAGTGGCTCTGGTCATATCACTGTTGATCATTCTCTCAACTAGTGACTCTGAATTTAGTAATGTCCCATGACATTACTTTTTCAAATATATTTTCTATGGCACAAAACCAATTAGCCCAGAAAATGTGAAATGCCATCTATTTTTTAGTTTTCACATCTTTATCTTCTACTTAATTATAGATAATTAATATTAATTAAAAGATAATTATAAAATTAAATTTAAATAATTTACTAAAAATATATAATTATACTAAAAAGTTATTATCGACCAAAAAGTAAAAAACAATACAATTCCTGAGACCAATCGCCTTAATGGCCTATTTTTTAAGTTGCAAAAAATCAAACAAAAGGGGGTCTTAAAACATGAAAATAGGACATCCTTTGCCCGTTTGAGTCGGAGGTTGTTTTTAATGAAGTTTAATTTCAAAAAAAAAAAAATCTTAACTCACTCAAAAGGTATATCAAAATAAACTAGCGGCAAACTCAACAAAAACACCTTTATTCGATAAAGTAACCAAATCAACCGGCCGGAGGGGTAAAAATTAAGGGTGATCATGAGTCGGTTAGGTTTGATTATGAGTAGAAATCAAATCTACAAGTAGTGTTTTGATTTTCATAACCAGTGGTTTCGATTACAAATAGTTCAGTTATTGGGAAAAATAATTTACTTAATCGTGGTTAAATGTTGGTTTTAGAATTTGCTCAATTCAAGTTAATTTTGGTTGGTAAATCAAATCAAAATATGGTGATAAATAAAAAGGTATGTTATTTAATTTACAAGGTAGAACTAGATTGTAGCTACGGGACGCGTGTTGCGGCGGCGACGTCTTAGTTGTTTATAGATGGCGGGACGTTATGTGATGCATTTAACCATATGAAAACCGATGTTTTGACGTATAGATTTTACTCGGTCTAACCTATTATAAATGTGATGCGTTTAACCATATGAAAACCGATGTTTTGACGTATAGATTTTACTCGGTCTAACCTATTATAAGCATCGTTTTTACAGTGTAGGATGATTAGATTAACGTGTGGTGTTCGTACGTGACATTACGGGTATGTTTGGCAAAAGTAGCTGGTGGCTGATGACTGGAAGCTGGTAGCTGCTGGCTGGAAGCTGGTAGCTGGTGGCAAAAGCAGCTGGTGGCTGGTGACTGGAAGCTGGTAGCTGCTGGTTGGAAGCTGGTGGCAAAAGTAGCTGGTGGCTGGTGACTGGAAGCTGGTAGCTGCTGGCTGGAAGCTGGTAATTATATATAATGTAAAGAGTTAAATGCCATTTTAGTCCATGTGGTTTAGACCATTTTGTCAGTTTAGTTCAAAAGTTTTATAATACACAGGGTTTATAAAGATATAATAAGATATTACTTTTTATTGATTGTTATATAAAATTACATGTGCTCAACGCATACAATACATGAGTTTCTTAAAAATGTGACTTTTTTTCATTATTTAATATATAAAATAAAATTTACTCAACCCATACAATACACATAGTTCTTAAAGATATAACTTTTTATTATTTAATATATAAAATTACATTTATTCAACCCATGTAATAAATGAGATTTTTAAAGATATATTTTTTTTTATTATTTGGTATATAAAATTACATTTATTCAACCCGTGTACTAAACGAGGTTTTAAAAATATTTTTTTATTATTTGATATATAAAATTACATTTATTCAACCCGTGTATTACACGGGGTTCTAACCTAGTATATTATATTTGCGAGTGATGACAACTAACGGATCTTGAATCTCTTTTAGTCACGAGTGCTCTTAGTGGAACATGATGGATTTTATTAGTGGATTAACTCTTAAAATGATTTGTAATGACTTATAATTATAATATATAAGTCTTAATGAGCCTTGGTGATTCATTAATTATGGTATAAGATTTGCTACGTCACTGATGATGTAAATTCTTGTTTTATGTATGGTACATGGCTACATGCATAAATATATGTTGTGTTACAAATTTACTACATGAATATAATGTATCAAATTATGAAAATAACATGTATATACAATAACATATGCACACTATTTCTACTCTTCACAAGGTTGGTTTATTAATATATAGATAGTGTAAAAAGGGCCTAAAGTGTGAGAAGTGTATTATAACACTATATATAATACTATATAGCACCATATAAACACCATATAACAATATGTAACACCATATAATACCATATAACACTATGTAACACTATATATCATTATATAACAAACATAACACTATACATCTATCATAGACATGCTATTAGACAACCTATAGTGTTATATTTGTTATATAATGATATATAGTGTTACAAAGTGTTATATGGTATTATATGGTGTTACATATTGTTATACGATGTTTATATGGTGCTATATAGTATTATATATAGTGTTATAATACACTTCTCACACTTTAAGCACTTTTTACAGGATCCTCTACCTAGGAGAATATTTAAATATATCTTATTAAAAGTTCAATAATATATATCATTAAATTTTATTATGGTATTGTTTTGGTCAAAAATCACACAAGGATAATGTAACCAAATCTGATTTTTGTGAGGTTAAGTGCTTGGTTAAATGAGCTAATGTATGAACAAAGAATGAATGAAATCAACGATGAACACCGAGATTTATACGAGGAAAAAGCCCTTGATCTTTAGAAGATCTCCGGCATAAAAAATCTCGGTTGATGGAAACTACCGATCACCAACAATATTAAACAAATGATGTTTACAAATCGGGATGATAACAAGCTTTGTACAAGGTTAACTATAGTGCAAAGTGTATGTAATCGCCGAGAGTTGTTGAGAGCTCGAGTGTAGTGTGTTGCTAATAATTCTTATGTTCTAAACAAGCTTGTTATCCCCATTAAAAATAGAAATAAACTAGCTAACTAAAAATCCGCAAAAGATGCTAGCTTCCCACGATCTCCATAACGGTCACGAAGGCCATGCACGTGTAGAATTAGAAGGCATATTCCCCTGGAATCTCGGCAAGACCAAGTCCCACTCGAATACTCCTGCAAAATAAGTTCAAATATAATGGAAACAATTGTTAGTATAAGGATAACAATGAGGATCCTGGATTCTTATTCCTGCAACGTCTTCTGAGGATCCTTAATTAAAACCGAAGTGAGGATCTGTGATCACGGCTGCACTTGAGGATCCATGATCCATAAACTATAAAATTACATCCCTAATAATTGCCCCCAAACATGACTAGTTGATATCGAATTGGATAGTCATGTTCAACATTAAGCGGACTAGCCGTTAGTAAAAGATATAGTCGTTGCGAGGCTGATGTCATCAACAGTCATCACCTGAAACAACAATCATTATATATAGGGTTAGAGATAAGGACTAAATTGCATTTAAATTCGAGAGCTCCTTCCTTTAAATCCTCATCCAAAGATCCAAACAGGTACTCTCTCTTTCCTTTTCTTTAAATTCTCCTCTTCCGATCCTTTATTCTCCGAGCATCCATGGCGAAGATGACCCTCCGATCCTCACCTGCTAAGGACACTAAAAAGGATAGCCCCCTGAAGAGCCAGGGTGTAACCAAAAACCCTTCGTTGGAGCTCTACCGTTTCACCGATCCTGAAATTGACCGGATTCGTCATTGCTTCCCGACAGAATCCGTTTTCAGGTCCTTCGACTCTTCAATGAAGAGCGATTGTATCTCCGATGCTTGGGTCTCTTTTCCGGCAACCCCTTTTCTGATAGGGTTTTCTTATCCTTTCCCTGCTTTTACACAATCCTTCTTCACACTCACAGGCATGTGCTACATACAAGCCATGCCAATGATGTGGAGAGTTCTTCACACACTTGAAAACATCATTGAGCAGGAAGGTGTAGACATAGGTTTGTCCAAGTTAAGTCAGTTATACAACCTTGTTAGCCATGGTTCCCACTGTTTTGGTCAAAAATCAGACGAGGATAATGCAACCAAACTCTCTGTTACGGGGTATGATGCTTGAATTGATGAACAACAATAAGGATCACTATGAAGTGTAATGAACAAATGACACAAAGATTTATACGGGGAAAAAGCCCTTGATCAAGAGTTGATCTCCGGCACAAAAAACCCCGGGTGATGGAAACTACCGCTCACCAACTCAAATTAAACAAATAATCTGTTACAACTTCGGATGATAGCGAGTTAAGTACAAGGATCACTATAGTGTATCGTGTAGAAATGTATGAAAAAATGCTAAGTGTTTTGCCGAGAGCTGATGAGTGCAATCGTACGAGTGTGTGTAGCCAAAAAATAGCCAAGTGTCTCTAAAATAGCTCGCTATCCCTTTAAAAATAGAAAATACCAAGCCTAACTAACATTCCGCAAATGGTGCAAGTCCTCCACGACTCCACAACGTCCATTTCTGACCAAGCACGTGCGGAATAGACTGAGAATATTCTCCAGGAATGTCGCCAAGACTAAGTCCAAGTTGATATTCTTGCAAAACATTTACGAATTCAAAATAAACAATCATTAGTATAAGGATCCTTAGGATAATCCATGATCCTGATCCTGAAGTACTTCCGAGGATCACTAATTGTCACAGAAGTAAGGATCACCAAACAGGATAACACTTGAGGATCACAGGTCATTAAGAAATCCTCCCCTAACAATTGCCCCCAAAATATAAGGAATTATATGTAAATAAATGAGTTATATTTTGTCGATCTTATCCGCATTTAACCAATGGATAACTAGCCGTTATAAGTGGACTAGCCGTTACGATCATGACGTCAGTGAGGTGATTTATCCTGCAAAATCATTATTATAAATGGGAGTTAAAGATAGGGATCATTTCACATTTAAGTTCAAGAGAACTCCCTTTATATTCTCATCCGACGATCAAGCAGGTAACTCTTTTCCTTTTCTTCCTTCTCTTACTCTGTTTTTCTTCCTCTACCATCATCTCGTCAAAAATGATGCTCCGAAGCTCACCAAGCAAGGATCACAAGAAGAACAGCCCCTTAAAAAGCCAAGGGGTCATCAAAGATTCCGGAAAAGAACGCTGTTGTTTCACCGATGCACAAATTGATAAAATTCGCTGTTGCTTCCTGGCGAACACCGTTATCAAACCCTTTGATCCCACTGCTTTGAGCGACTATATCTCTGAAACATGGGTTGCCTTTCCGGTTACCCCATTCACCATAGGATACACCTACCCTTTCCCAGCTTTTACCCAATCCTTTTTCTCCCTTACCGGCATCTCCTACATCCAAGCTATGCCGATGATCTGGAGGGTCTTGTATACCCTTGAAAGGATCATCGAGCAGGAAGGGATTGACCTAGGAATGTCAGAGTTGGCTGAGATGTACGATCTCACGACTTTTGGATCCCACCGATATCTGTTTAAACGAAAACCCGGCGAAGAACATCCCATTTTTAAAGCCACCAAGAACGATACAAACTGGAAACGCCGCTTTTTCTTTGTCAGAAGGGATACCATTCCAAACGGAAAGGATCTACCAAGGAAATGGTTCACCCATGGTAGGACAGAGGATCCTGAGAAGGATCACCAGGTAATCTTGTTCTTGTGATAGGATCACTAATTCCCTTTTGTTTTATGTTATGCAGCTATCACTGTTTCACATATTAAACCTTCACCTGCCACCGATGAGAGACTTGCTGCTTTTAGAAGACTCAGTCCTGAAACAAGATCATTCAAGACAATCACCCAGGATTCTCAAGAGGTATCCTCAGGCTCAGTCACCATGTCAAGTAAGTATCCTGCTTTTTATATAGTTAAAGATTTAAACAAATAGTTAAATAGAAATAGGATAAGGATACTTATCTTGCTTTGAATGTATAGGTGCCGGAAAAACTTCCAAGCCTGCCTCCCAGTTCAACATGGCCGACCTTGACACTGTTCGATCCAGAAAGAAGAAGGCCATTGTCAGCCCTAGCGTCTCCATCCCCAAGGCACCCACTAAAGGAAGGGGTGGCAAGAAGAGGAAAAACTCTGAGATAGAGGATCTACAAGGCCTGCCACTGATCCGCCACCAGTTCCTTGAATACTTCAATGACATGAGGATCACCAATTCTACCTAGGTATCCTACTTATTTGAGGATCACCTGATCTTGAACTGCTTTGTCTTCTTTGCAGAAATTTGCTGAGATTGAAGACTACGTGGGGAGCGTTGAGGAGCTGGATAAGAAGATTGTTGACCTCCAACAAGTTGCAGTGCTCAAGGATCTTAAGATCGCTGATCTCGAAAAAGCCCTTCAAGACGCCAAGACTAAGACAGCTAAAATCTTGATCGACGCTGACTACGAGAAGCATGATCTCCTAGAAGGTGCAAAGGTCTCCGCTGCCATCACAATGTACAAGACAAAACTGAAGATGGCCGAGGAGGCTCAAGATCCTAACTTCGACAGAAGCAGCTGGGATGTTGAGGGTTGGAAGGCGAGGTTAGCTGATCTGGAAGATGATGAGGAGGCTGAGGAGGTTTTGGCGATCGAGGCTGGGAGCAGTGGAAAGGATAAGGTGAAGGATACCGAAGCTGGAGGGGATGAAGATGCAGCAAAGGTGTAGGCTGCATGATTGGGCGATGATGGACATTCCTAGACGTAGCCGGAGCCCAATTTTTAAATTCGGTAGTAGTTTGTTTTGTGGTTGTGCTGTTTTAAAACAATGATAGTCTGTATTTGAACAATAGTAAATAGGGTTGAGGATCATGTATGATCCTTTGAACAATAGGTAGGATTACAAATGGTGGAGGGATCCTCTGTTTGGGGGATGAAGCCATTGTGATCCTGCCGTCTTTAATTTCCTGCACTTACTTAGCAAGACCTTTAGACAATGGACACCCTTTGCCAACCCATGTGGACGGGCCACGTTTTGCTGGTAGAAACGTGGGTTGGCAATTTTGACAACCTTCAAAGGGTTTAATCTTTTGTTAATATAATAACTTTAACTTTTTGGCTTATCCTGTGTTGATATCCTTGTTAAGATTTTACTTTCCAACTATTGTGATGTTTATGTTGATTTAAACTTATCAAGTAAAGACAAAATTTTTGAAAAATATCCCTCAAGAGTTAAGGATATGATCAAGGATCACATATCGCATAATCGACAAGTTATGAAAAATAACATAGTTTAAAGATTATGAATTCAGTTGTCAAAGGATAAGTGTCACTTAAATACATAATGAATAAAATCAAAATAGTTATGGATCATACCTGAGAATCCAAGTTAGGATCCTATCCTTTAACACTTAAAATTAGGATAACCATAGGACAAACCTTATTAGAAGGTAAGGATCAAGAATCCCTAGTCATTTGTTTCCAAAAACGTGAAACAAAATTCAACTTGGGACTAAGCCAATATAAGATAAGGATTAGCAACTGGGGACAAGCCCAAAGGTTAACTAGGGACAAGCCCAAGGATAACTGGGGACAAGCCCAAGGATAACTGGGGACAAGCCCAAGGATCGTGTGTGAACTGGAGTATGGCCCTAACTGGCGACTATCCAAACTTAGTGGCATGAAAATGCCAAAACCTTAGCTAACGTGAAAACGTTAGAAACCTTAAGAACGGATGTATGGTACGTCTACCATTATACGTAGGATCCTAGGTATAGCCAGTACAATGGAATTATCAGCCCCTAAATCGAGTACTGGTCCCACTGCCATGAACTATACCAGGATCATCGTGCGCTACTGGCGAAACTGGGGTCAAGCCCAAATAACTGGGGTCAAACCCAAGTAACTGGTTGCTTTTGTAGATAATCAGCCCTTTGCTAAGGATACCTGAACCTTCAAAACTCAGAATCACGTGAAAGATGGATAAAAGATGCAGGATCCTTATCCTTATGTGGGAAAATAAGTAAATGAAATAGTTTGAGATTAGAATGTTACCAAAATGAGGATCATCTGTGTTCTAAGGATCCTTCAAGGATACTTATCATGTAAGGATCATGGATCACATGAAGTATTTCTTCAAATGGACAGCATTCCAGGCTCTAGGTAGCAAATCACCCTCCATTGTTAGCAATCGATATGCCCCCTTTCCTGCTTCAGCTTCAATCAAATAGGGTCCTTCCCACTTTGGTGCTAGCTTTCCATCAGCAGGATTGGTGGTGTTTTGAAATGCTTTCCTCAACACCATATCACCAATTTGGAACTTCCTGATCCTAACATTTTTATTGTAAGCACCAGCCATCCTTTGCTGATAACTGGCCATCCTTATCCTTGCCAAATCCCTGAATTCTTCTATGGTATCCAGGTCTTGAAGCAAGTTTTCAGCATTTTCTTTAGGATCACGAATGCTTGTTCTTGCAGTTGGAACCACCATCTCTGTAGGGATCACTGACTCTGCCCCAAATACCAAAGAAAATGGAGTTTGGCCTGTAGCATTCTTGGCAGTTGTCCTATCAGCCCAAAGCACATAAGGTAGTTCTTCTGCCCATTTTCCTTTCTTGGATCTAAGCTTCTTCTTCAAATTGTTGATGATGATCTTGTTGGATGATTCTGCCTGACCATTAGCTTGCGGATGGACTGGTGTTGATGTTATCATCTTAATCCCCCAACTGTCACAAAAGTTAGTAGTTCTGCCCCCAATGAATTGGGAACCATTATCACATATAATTTCAGAAGGAATACCAAATCTAGTTATAATATTTCTTTTAATGAAGGATATAACTTCCTTTTCTCTGACTTGGGCAAAAGCTTCAGCCTCTATCCATTTGGAGAAGTAATCAGTCATAGCAAGCATGAACACTTTTCCACCAGGTGCCTTAGGGAGCTTACCAACTATATCCATACCCCATCTCATAAATGGCCAAGAGGAGGATATAGGATGTAAAAATTCAGCTGGTTGATGAAGGATATTGCCGTGTCTCTGACAAGGATCACATTTCTTAGCATACTACACAACATCTCTCTTCATAGTTGGCCAATAGTATCCTGTCCTCAGGATCCTTGAGAATAATGCCCTGCCCCTAGTGTGGTTTCCACAATCTCCTTCATGGAAGTCTTTTAAAACTTCTTGGATTTCGGGATCCTCAATGCATCTTAAGTATGGTCCTGCAAGAGATCGTTTATACAACATATTATTTAAAATTGTGAACTGAGATACCTTAATTTTGAAAGCCCTAGGGTTTTCTCCTGTAGGAATCTCTCCATGTTGTATGTATCTCATGATTGGGAGTATCCATGATCCTGAATGAGATTGAGTATCATCACTAGGGATGATTGCAGAATCCTCTCCTATTTCCATAGCCACATGATCCTTGATGGCAGGAGCCAGGATATGAATAATGGGGATACTTATATCCTCCGGGATCTTCAAAGATGATCCTAGATTAGCCAATGCATCAGCTTCCGCATTCTCTTCCCTTGGTACCTGTGTCAAACTAAAGGATACAAAAGAGAGTGCCAATTCTTTGACTATCTCCAAATATTTGGTTAGCTTTTCACCTTTAACAACATAGGATCCATTAAAGTGATTAGTGATTAACAAAGAATCTACATGTACCTCAAGATACCTGATTCTCATATGCTTTGCAATTTGCAAACCAGCTATCAAGGCTTCATATTCAGCCTCATTGTTGGTAGTTTGAAATTCACAAGCTATGGAGTGGGGTATTATGTCCCCCTGTGGCGATTTTAGTAGTATTCCAAGCCCTGTTCCTTTGACATTTGAGGATCCATCAGTATAGAGTATCCAAGGATCCTTGGTCTCCTCTAGCTGCTGGACTTCTAGTTCAGCTTCCTTTTGTAAATCACTACTGAAATCTGCCACAAAGTCAGCTAATGCTTGGGATTTAATGGCTGTCCTGGGCTCATATCTTATATCATATGCACTAAGCTTCACTGCCCACTTAGCCATCCTTCCTGACATTTCAGGTTTCCTGAGGACATTCTTAATTGGAAAATTAGTTTTGACAATAATGGCATGAGTTTCAAAATAATGTCTCAATTTAGTAGATGCCATAATTAATGCAAGGATAAGTTTTTCTAAGTGTGAATACCTGGATTCAGCATCAAGTAAACTCTTACTTACATAATAGACAGGATGTTGTGTACCTTCGTGATCCTTAACAAGGACAGCACTTACTGCTTTTGAGGATACCGCAAGATATAAGGATAACACATCTCCTTTTTCTGGTTTCATCAAGGCCGGGGCCGAGGATAGGTAATCCTTAAGAGCTCTTAGGGCACTTTCATGCTCTTCAGTCCACTCGAATTTCTTGTTCTTCCTTAGGATATCATAGAATTCCTTGCATTTTTCTGAGGATTTGGATATGAATCTGTTTAAAGCTGCAATCCTGCCTGTTAACCTCTGAACATCCTTAGCATTGGCAGGGGACTTGATGTTCACTATAGCTTTGATTTGTTCTGGACTGGCTTCAATGCCTCTCTTTGTCACCATATATCCTAAGAATGTACCTGCTTTAACACCAAAGTGACATTTTGAAGGATTAAGCTTCATGTTATATTTGTCAAGGATATTGAATGCTTCCTCCAAGTCCCTTAGGTGATCCTCAGCCTTTTTGGATTTTATCACCATATCGTCTATGTAAACCTCCATAGTTTGTCCAATCTGATCCTTGAACATCATATTCACTAGCCTTTGATAAGTTGCACCTGCATTTCTTAGTCCAAATGGCATAGCAATATAACAGTATATACCAGTTGGGGTTATAAAGGCTGTATCCTCTTGATCGGATGGTTCCATCTGAATTTGTTGAAATCCAGATGAAGCATCCATAAAAGTTAACAACTCATGACCCGCGGTAGCATCCACCATGGAGTCAATGTGGGGTAATGGGAAAGGATCCTTGGGACATGCCTTGTTTAAATCTGTAAAATCGACACATACCCTCCACTTTCCATTTTTCTTTTTAACAACAACCACATTGGCCAGCCATCTTGGATACTTGATCTCTCTAATCATACCTGCTCGAAGTAGCTTATCTACCTCTTCCTGGATAATAGCATTCCTTTCAGGTGCAAACTTCCTCCTCTTTTGATGAATCGGCTTGAATGACCTGTCAATGCCAAGTTTATGAGTAATTACATCTTTAGATATACCTGTCATGTCTTCATGTTTCCAGGCAAAGGTGGATTTCCTTCTTTTAAGGAAGGATACTAGCTCTTGTTCAATATCGCTAAGGATCCCTGTCCCAATCAAGATCTTGGATTCAGGATCATCAGGATCCATGAGGATTTCTTTCAAATCCTGTTCTCTTGCCTCCAGGACATCCCTTGGAGGATGCTTTAATTGCTATTGCTCCCTTGACTTTGAGGCTGGTTTCATTGATGAGGTGTAGTAGTTTTTAGCTTCTTGCTGATCACTATCAATCTTCACTATTCCCCAAGGACTAGGAAGCTTCAGACATTGATGATAAGTGGATGGGACTGCCTTCATGTCATGTATCCAAGGCCTGCCAAGGATAACATTACAACAAGACAAACAATCAATAACACAAAATTTTTGGCAAGAATGTAAGCCTTCGATATAGATTTGGAGTTTAATGTCCCCCAGAGTATTCTTAGTTTCGCCACTGAATCCCACGAGCACAGAGGATCTTGGTATGATATCGGATTCAGGAATATTCATCTTCTTAAGGACATCAAGCTGGATAATGTTCACAGAGCTTCCTCCATCTATAAGGATCCTGCGAACAAAATGGTTAGAAATAAAAAGAGTGATAACCAAACCATCATGATGAGGATCCTGAATGTCAACGCGATCATCCTCATCAAAAGTTATGACTTTTCCTTCGGAGACACTGGATGTTCGAATGGGTCTATCTCCATTATCCATCTTGGTTTCCTTTGCATGTCTTTTAGCTGCAGAGAAGGACGTTCCACAAATGTCTGATCCACCAGAAATAAAGTTTATAACTTGTGCATCTGCTGGAGGGGCTGGAGCTTTCTCTGTGATCCTTTCAGGATCCTGAGTCCTTGACTTCTTTCTCCCCAATAATTCTTTCAAGTGCCCCTTGCTCAACAAGTATCCAATTTCTTTTCTCAATGTGATGCATTCTTCTGTGAGATGCCCAAAATCTTCATGATATGCACACCACTTTGACTTATCTTTGGTTGCAGCTGGTCTGTCATTTTTCCTGGGCCACCTAGCCTTATCACCTAAATTCTGCATCGCAAGGATTAGTTCATTGTTATCAACAGAAAAACAATATTCAGAAATTGGAGGATAATCCTCATCATCCTCTTCTTGTTCAACAGCATGCACATTCTGGTTATCAGATTTGTTATAGGATCTGAACTTGTTGTTTTTGAATGAGGATCCTTGCTTCTCTTGCTTTGAGGATCCTGCTAACCTCTCCTGGATCCTTTTGTCATCCTCTAGCCGGATGAACCTAAGAGCTCGGGTTCTTACCTCATCTAGATTCCTGCATGGTGTCATAACAAGATCATCATAGAATAATGAATCCCTAAGCAATCCCATTTTAAAGGCTTCAACAGCCGTAGCTATATCCAGGTTAGGGATATCTAGGGATTCTTTACTAAATTTAGTGATATAATCCCTTAATGATTCATTATGACCTTGGGTTATCCTATACAGATCACTAGTTAAACGCTCAAATTTTCTACTACAAGAAAACTGGTTATTAAACAGGTTAACTAGATTAGCAAACGAGGTAATAGAGTAAGGGGGAAGACTTAGCAAGTGACAACCGTCACTTTTCCGTACATTCCGTACACGAAATGAACAGTAATTTGTGCTTAAATGACTGTGCATGATCTGGTTTACCAGACAAATAAATTTCTGAATTCCATGCAAGTGAATTCATGCACATTTTGTGCTACAAAATATAGCTTTATGCATAAACGAGAGCGTTGCGTCAGAAATATTAGTAAACTCACCGGTAAGACACATCGTGTCAACAGAACTGCAGAAAGCAGTCAGACATTAGAATTGAGGCCTAGGTGTAGGTCCGACGACAAAAGTACATTAAAACCCAAGAGTACATATAAGGGTTTAATTTATAGACATTGCGAAAGCAAAAATAAGCACTAAAAAGCACCCGAAACGCACTTTAAGTGCAGAATTTATATAATTCAGCATTTAAACATATGAATATTTTGCAGAAATGTCGTTTTATTATCCAGAATATTTCCCTAAGTGTTGGGAATTGAAAGAGTACAAGAAAGGTACTTAAAAGACACTAAAAAGTGTAATTTAGCACTTTAACGAATCGGTATCTAACCGAACAACCGGAAAATACCCGGAACACCAAAATAATGCTAGAAGCATTGTTTTTATTTTTCTAAGCTAGTTAGGGTCCCCGAACACCCTAACACACTATATATTATACAATACACCTAATATCCTAACTAAATGTCATTAGAACCTAACTAGAACATGCAACTTACACTTAGAATGTTTCACTTAGCCCCCCCCCCCCCCCCACATGTTGGACGGTTGAGAGACATGGGGGCCACACCATGATTTTAATTGATTAGTTTAATGGATCTTGTTTCCCCATGTTAAGCATAAGATCCAATGGTATTTGTGAAGTTAGCATATTATAAGTATATCCACTAGAACATAACTTCATCATCATCAACATCACCTACACACCAAAACCTCTCCTCATTCCCTTCAAGCTACGGCCCAAGCACCCCCTCCCCACACATCAATTTTCAATCCACACTCATCCATTCTAAGGCGATATTATGGTGTAAGAAGGTCACCAACGAAGCTCGGTGCAAGCGGATCTTGAAGGACCTTCTTCATTTGCTTTTATCCACTCCATTTACCCTCTTGAACTTCCCTAGCCTTGTGCTAGTAGTAAGTGCTTCAAATCTTCATCTTGTTCTTGTTTATGATGGTTAATAGATGATTTAATGGCTAAAAATCATGAAACACTAAAGAACATACATTAAAGTCTTGAACATAAGGTGTATAGGGTGGATAAAGAGAAGTTATGTGTGTAAATCTTGTGAAACTTGTCTAGTTATGATTATTTGATGTTGTTGTTAGTAAAAGCAAGATGGATCATCATCTAGACATACTAGTCCATGTTAGAAAGCATGAACTAGTAGGATGTAAAAGTTAGAAAGTTAAAAGATGATGGATCCATCCATTCATAAGACATGAACTTGAGTAAAAGTAATTTTCTTGTAAAATAAGACTCTAAACATGTAGATCTAAAGATCTACAAGTGGTTTTTCGGAAGAACCAAGCAAAAAATATTAGTCTTGTTTAAAACCCGGATCTTACATGAACTAAATATATTTTTAGTAAATAAAGAAGTGTGTAAACACTTGTGTAACAAGGAAGTTCAACAAAGAAATATTTTTGTGAATCTTGACTAGAAGTTGTGAAACTTCATATTCTTTAAAAATAAAGTTTTTAAGAAATTAAACATATTTTTAAAGATAACAAGACTTACTAAATGTGCTAGTAAGTTACTACACATTTTTGTAAATATTCAAGTTCATGAAATGGAGAAATTAGTGATTATTGTTGATGATTATTGTTGATAATTGTTATTGATAATTGTTGACGATTTAAAAGAAAATAAACACATGTTTTGAAAACATGGGAAACCTCCATTTTTAGGGGAAACTCTGTCAAAATTTTATAAATTTTGACACTTAGAAAAATATAAGTTTTTGAGAAACTTATTCCCTAAAAATGTATTTAAGAGTATTACCAAGGTTTCCCAAATTTTTGGTGATAAGAAATGATGATTTCTTCAAGAATAAAAATGGATATAAGTATGTATATTTTTGAGAGAAAAATATATATTATTTGATCACCAACTTTTGTGCTAAGTGTATATAGTATGTGTTATACGTGCTAGCGTATTAAGACTTAAAAATACACTAAATACTCATGAGAAGTATAAACACAAAATACACATACAACATACAAGATACATAATTCGGGTGCAAAGTGCAAAACATGAGATACTTATATTAATTTTTGAGAAAATAATATAAGTAAAACACTTAGTTAAAAATATAAAATATTTTTAACACAAGAAAATATACACAAAAGAGAGTGACTGTACTGGTGCGACGCAAGTCTAGTGACTAACGTTAAGAAAACGCGTATAGGTTACGATGTTAATTAAGCAAGTCTGGTGAAGTTTACGACACAAGGAACACAAAGTTGTGAGTTCATGCTCCCCCTTTTCTTTAACTGTTTTCAGTTTTTATAACTCTCGGGGGTGAAATACATGTTACAAATATTACAATTTTTACAAATGGTAAAAATACAAGAAGCACTCTTGGTGAGAACGAGAACCGAGTGCAATATGATTTGAGAATACGAGAAGCACTCTTGGTGAGTGCAATATGATGTGCATTAAGAAATGCCTAGAAAATACTAGATCATGTGAGCTTAAATTAGATATTGATATGCCATTAATACTTAATTAGGGACGAGGGTTAGTTCTAACGGGTACGGCCGAGCCCCACTCATGGTCCTTATGTGACCTCATGAGTGCTTCGGTGTCCCAGTCGAGGGAAATCGACACAGTCGAGGTCAATTGACACAGTCGAGGGAAATCGACACAGTCAAGGGAAATTGACGCAGTCGAGGTTAATCGACACAGTCGAGGGTAATCGACACAGTTAAAGGAGAATATACTAATGCTCCCTATGTCCTCACATGCCTTGAAGGAGAATATACTAATGCTCCCTATGTCCTCACGTGCCTTAATGTCCTTGTATAAACAATCATTTAATACATGGGGTACTCAAGAAAACTTGATTTATACTTGAAGTACGTGGGGTACTCAAGAAAACGGGAATTATACTTGAGTACGTGGGGTACTCAAGAAAAACTTGAATTATACATGACACACACTATGTTTTCATACGAAGTATACAAACGTGAAATACAAAAACGCATGAACTCGCTCAACTTTATGTTGATGTTTTCCAAAATTACATGTATTTCAGGTGACAGGATGGATCTTGGGTGCAAGTGTCGTAACTAGAAGTAGACTACAAGTTTAGATGTCATCCACTTTTGTTGAATTGTAACCTTGTCAAAGGTCGTGTTTTGAAAACTTAAATAACAAGTGTTTGTAATACTTAAATTTTCATAAATGGATGAACATCGTTTTGATCATGTAGTTGTTTATTACGATTGAATGCAATGATAACAAGCTAGTCACACATCATACGCTTCCGCAAAAGACAGGGTGTGACAGTTTGGTATCAGAGCTTCGATTGTAGTGAACTAGGATTCTTTCTCGAGTCTAGACTACAATCACTAGAGTTCTCTCACGAAAACATTTTACAAAAAGGTTTTCATTGCATTCACGAAAGCGCCAAGATCCATAAGTCAGACACTTTTCAAAAGTGACAAGGCAAGGACATTAGTGAGGAATACCTTTAAAATAAGGTGCCAACCAAAGCATAGTCTACACGAGTTAGACTTGCCAAAAACAAAATAACCCCCCCCCCCAAAAAAAAAAAAACGAGAGTTATACGTGATATAATGCATTAAATTGCTTGATTATGCTAAGTAGCATATATGTTATTGATATACATACATACAAATAAGTGTACGGAATGATTATTGACGTAAATGAGATACTTTCAACTCTGACTCCTATTACTGTACGTGACTCGCACGATGAAGCTACCGACCTCGCATCCTTTGCAAAGCTCATGGCTGGGAGTGATTACCAAACAAGATGCTGAGCTTGCTTCCGTAGGAGATGGCTGCTCTTCCCTCTCGGTCGTGAAGGTGCCTAACTACGGTGATGATGACGAGGCAGAGGCGGCAACCTTGATCGAATTCTCAATCAACGGGACGAGATCCCTGCGGCTTATGTGAAGCAAGATTGACGACATACTTGACCAGAAAAGGAAGATGAAGTATTCATCTCGAAGGTGCCCCTCCAACTACTAGGAATTCTCTCTATTCCTATTCCATCTAATCATCGTGCCTATACGCGCGTAACGATAACGAATGTTAGCGCGTGGACCATCGCAAGGGTCCTTTCCATGACAAGAGGTATAAGGACAATAGTGTCCCCTCCTTGATTGATCATCTGCTTGGACGAGAGAAAATTGGGGCAACTGTGCAAGACAATTTATTATTACGGGGGCCCACGTAATAACGACTTGTAGTGCACAGAAATCCTGGTGGACTCTGCGGGTCAAGCTAATGAAAACCACACAAAATTTATCTATAGGTGTCCTCACCTTCATCTGGTAGAACAACACATAGATCAGTGCTTTGGCACGTTAGAAAGTAGGCAGCCTGTCTTAGCCTACTTCGTGACGGACACTTCTACCTGCATACGAGACGTTTGAGAAAACGATGTTTAAGCAAGAGAGGTGGAATGACATTCAGGAAAGAATCAACGACGATACACTTCCTATCACCTATACACAAACAACCCCATCAAAGGGGAAATATACGCACCAGTAAAGCTAAAGACCTGAGAAAGCTAATATAGCAGGAAATAACTGAAACCTAAATGACCGAGGCGATGTAACCTCGAGTTCATTTTATTACAAACAATAAGCCAAGTTGGCAAGCCTATGTGAAGGCTCAATAACTGTTTCCTCGCTTATACACCGATTATATATATGTGTGAAATTGGGTGATCACATAATGGCTTATGGTGCTATGTATCTCATTGACAATTGGAATGTTGTCTAACCTACTTCATACCATTTTGGCAGAAGAGAATGCCGCCCAGGCGAGACACAAACACCAGTACGTTGCCAAGGACAGAAGCCGAGCTGCAAGAATGCATCTCACAGGCAATTGCGCGACATGAAGCCCTCTGCTCTAAGCACAGCGATGGCACTACTGAAAATAACCCTCCAACTAGCTGCACCTTTAAGCAGTTCCTGGACTGCAAACCATTAAACTTTGACAGAACAGGAGGCGCCGTTGCATTTGTTCGTTGGACAGAAAAGACTGACTCAGTTCTAAGAATGAGTAACTGTTCACCCCAACAGAGTGTTACTTATATCTCAGGGTTATTCGTAGATGGCGCACTCTCCTGGTGGAACCTTCAGGTTCAAACCCTTGGTGCGGATGCTGCTTATGCACTAAGCTGGGACGAGCTCAAGGAAATGATGGAAAAGAAATACTGTTCTAGGGCCGAAATCCAGAAGCTTGAGGTGGAGTTCTGGAACTTGAAAATGGACGGACCGAAGATTCCTGAATACGTCCAACGATTTCACGACTTGTCTAGGGTCGTCCCCTACTTAGTCAAACCGGAATTCAAAAGGGTTGAACGATTCATTTGGGGACTTGCACCTCAGATCAGGAGCATGGTTACTACCTCAAAGCCCTCGACCATTGCAGAGGCTATCGATATGAGTGTCACTCTTACTGAAGAAGCTCTACGTGCGGGAAAATTTTTGAAATATGAGGATAACAAGAAAGAGACTCATGTGGAGTCATCAGGCAATAAGAAAAGGAAGTCTTCGAACCTAAAGGTGGGCACACGAGTCAGCTACGGAAACTCTAAAGCAAACAAAAGAAAGAAGGTGAAACCGCCGCATGACAGGAGAATTGATGGAGCCACTAATAAGGCCGGTGGTAGAATATACTCGGGGACTAAACCGAAGTGCGGAGAATGCAATTTTCACCATGAAGGTCGATGTCTGAGGCCTAAGTGTGGAAAGTGTGGAAAAGAAGGGCACAGCAAGGACGCCTGTTGGGCGAAGGACCCAGATGGAAGAAATAAGAGAATACCAGGCTGCTACAAATGTGGTGAAGCAGGGCACTTTAGGAAAAATTGCCCTAGGAAGAAACAAGCAAGGAAGGGTTTTCACGATCGAAACTCGTAAAGCACGCCAGGATCCAGATGCGGTTACGGGTACGTCCCCTATTAACCAACCCTATGCATCTACTTTTAATTAATATTGGCACCAACTTTAACCTTGCATGCTTAGAACATAAGAAACTGCTTGGCCTAGTTTCGAGTAAAATAGACGCCCCGTATTCTTTAGAAATGGGCATATAGGAGGCTAGTTTAAACAGTCGAAGTGATTAAGGATTGTATTTAGGGACTCAGAAGGCCGGAACCTTCTGTTACTATTGACTCGCGAAGTCATAATATGATAGTCAGCATGGATCAGAAATCCAAGTATACAGCTGAAGTCGTTCGATATGAGAAAATCAGACGCATCCCTCTTGCGGATGATGAAACCCAACTTTCCTGCAACAGGTGCAAGGATGCCAGACCCCACAAGGCGGTAGATCTACGACATCCCTCATTGGTTGAAGAGGCATAGAAACGCCTCCGAGTAGACTGCAGGGCCTGAGAACATCCCCGTGACGGAAGAAGTCCCAGTAGCCTTTTCGGAAGACTTGCCAGGAACGCCTCTCCGTAGCGACGAGAGGAGTTCAGGATAAATCGCGTGCCAGGAGCAGCACCAGTAATGAATGACGCCATACCGACTAGCTTCACCAGCGAAACATGAACCTCTGATATAACGCCAAGAGCTGCTAGACAGAGGAAATTAAGGACATAACATCCTTAATTAAGGAGACAAGGAGAAAGTTGGTAGTCTCCACTTTACATAAACTTCAGAAAATTGAGAATCAGAATCCTTTGCCAAGAATCAACTTGAGGACAAGAGGTCCTCCACTGTGAATACAAGAGGAAATATCCCTAAAACGACCTTTAGGACTTGCTTCGAGCATTACGAGATCCTTGTCGTATCATTTGGCTTGACACATGCATCGACAATATATTCATGGACCTCATGAATCGAACGTGTGAGCCATACCTGGATAAGTCATATACTTATTGACTACATTCTTATATGGCCAACGACCAAGGAAGGTCGTGAGCAACAGCTGCAATTTACCTTGCAACTCTTAGAGAAAGCACAGTTATGTGCAATGATGACGAAAAGAGGATTTCGCGTTCGCGAAGGGAGAACTTTAAGATACATGGTGGATAAGAACGAAATTCACGCCAACCCTGCAACCAAGAGCTAAGGAGCTAGAGTTGCAATTATGTGACGTCTCTCGACAAGTCTCGATTCTACGTCGATGCAACGAGACCACGACATTGCACACGCGGCACATTGATTAAGGAATCATGAGAAGAGATCTTGAGATAGATATAATAATTGCGTGCCGCAAACTGGACGTCACTACCTGAAAGAAAACGTTGCACGATCTTTGTTGATCACAAGGGTTGCAGCACACCGATGATCGTAAGAACTTGATTATGAACTGAGCTGCTGAACAATGCAGACTGTATGAACACAATACGTGCTTGTGTGATAAACTTTGATGAAAAGTCGGAACACTCACTTGCCCTTAGTGGAGTTTTCCTACAACGGTATCTATCACACCGCCGTCTAAACCGCTTCGTGTAAAGCTTTAGACGGAACATAATGAGTAGATTCCCGTCATGTTGAACGGAGACCAGAAATAAACAATCAACTGGCCCGAGATGGCCCAGGAAAACTAGAGGCAAGATCCTTCAGATATGTGATCATATCAGGACAGCCCGCAGAATACAGAAAGATAGCGCCGATGAGCGGCATAAGTCGAAAGAATTTGAGACAAGAAGTATGGCTTTGATGAGAGCCTCGCCTAGAGAAGGCGTAGTGTGATTTGGAAAACGAAAAGGTAGAATCCCCGGTGTAGGGATCAGAACCATTGCTCACAAGATGAAGCTCCCAGAAAAAGATCAGTAGTGATCGCGACACATTCATGTGTCTAGTCTGTAGAGGAGTCTGACTTAAGGAACAGTCGTTGTTCCCACAAATAAAATTCACGTCAATGACAAACGACAAGAATTACTATAGAAACCTGTTGAGGTTTTGGACCAAGAGTCCGTGATACTATAGAAACCTGTTGAGGTTATGGACCAAGAGTCCACAAGATACAGAAAAGACATGATTGATCTACTTGAATATGATAGAATTCATGACATGACCCAGAGATTTCATGGGAACATAAAGACAAATCATGAATCTAAGTGACCATATTGGTTTCACAACTCCCCTGCGACCGATGGCATCGCTTGAATTTCGGGACGAAATTCTTTTAACGGGGGGAGACTGTGACAACCGTCACTTTTCCGTACATTCCGTACACGAAATGAACAGTAATTTGTGCTTAAATGACTGTGCATGATCTGGTTTACCAGACAAATAAATTTCTGAATTCCATGCAAGTGAATTCATGCACATTTTGTGCTACAAAATATAGCTTTATGCATAAACGAGAGCGTTGCGTCAGAAATATTAGTAAACTCACCGGTAAGACACATCGTGTCAACAGAACTGCAGAAAGCAGTCAGACATTAGAATTGAGGCCTAGGTGTAGGTCCGACGACAAAAGTACATTAAAACCCAAGAGTACATATAAGGGTTTAATTTATAGACATTGCGAAAGCAAAAATAAGCACTAAAAAGCACCCGAAACGCACTTTAAGTGCAGAATTTATATAATTCAGCAATAATTCAGCATTTAAACATATGAATATTTTGCAGAAATGTCGTTTTATTATCCAGAATATTTCCCTAAGTGTTGGGAATTGAAAGAGTACAATAAAGGTACTTAAAAGACACTAAAAAGTGTAATTTAGCACTTTAACGAATCGGTATCTAACCGAACAACCGGAAAATACCCGGAACACCAAAATAATGCTAGAAGCATTGTTTTTATTTTTCTAAGCTAGTTAGGGTCCCCGAACACCCTAACACACTATATATTATACAATACACCTAATATCCTAACTAAATGTCATTAGAACCTAACTAGAACATGCAACTTACACTTAGAATGTTTCACTTAGCCCCCCCCCCCCCACATGTTGGACGGTTGAGAGACATGGGGGCCACACCATGATTTTAATTGATTAGTTTAATGGATCTTGTTTCCCCATGTTAAGCATAAGATCCAATGGTATTTGTGAAGTTAGCATATTATAAGTATATCCACTAGAACATAACTTCATCATCATCAACATCACCTACACACCAAAACCTCTCCTCCTTCCCTTCAAGCTACGGCCCAAGCACCCCCTCCCCACACATCAATTTTCAATCCACACTCATCCATTCTAAGGCGATATTATGGTGTAAGAAGGTCACCAACGAAGCTCGGTGCAAGCGGATCTTGAAGGACCTTCTTCATTTGCTTTTATCCACTCCATTTACCCTCTTGAACTTCCCTAGCCTTGTGCTAGTAGTAAGTGCTTCAAATCTTCATCTTGTTCTTGTTTATGATGGTTAATAGATGATTTAATGGCTAAAAATCATGAAACACTAAAGAACATACATTAAAGTCTTGAACATAAGGTGTATAGGGTGGATAAAGAAAATGTTATGTGTGTAAATCTTGTGAAACTTGTCTAGTTATGATTATTTGATGTTGTTGTTAGTAAAAGCAAGATGGATCATCATCTAGACATACTAGTCCATGTTAGAAAGCATGAACTAGTAGGATGTAAAAGTTAGAAAGTTAAAAGATGATGGATCCATCCATTCATAAGACATGAACTTGAGTAAAAGTAATTTTCTTGTAAAATAAGACTCTAAACATGTAGATCTAAAGATCTACAAGTGGTTTTTCGGAAGAACCAAGCAAAAAATATTAGTCTTGTTTAAAACCCGGATCTTACATGAACTAAATATATTTTTAGTAAATAAAGAAGTGTGTAAACACTTGTGTAACAAGGAAGTTCAACAAAGAAATATTTTTGTGAATCTTGACTAGAAGTTGTGAAACTTCATATTCTTTAAAAATAAAGTTTTTAAGAAATTAAACATATTTTTAAAGATAACAAGACTTACTAAATGTGCTAGTAAGTTACTACACATTTTTGTAAATATTCAAGTTCATGAAATGGAGAAATTAGTGATTATTGTTGATGATTATTGTTGATAATTGTTATTGATAATTGTTGACGATTTAAAAGAAAATAAACACATGTTTTGAAAACATGGGAAACCTCCATTTTTAGGGGAAACTCTGTCAAAATTTTTATAAATTTTGACACTTAGAAAAATATAAGTTTTTGAGAAACTTATTCCCTAAAAATGTATTTAAGAGTATTACCAAGGTTTCTCAAATTTTTGGTGATAAGAAATGATGATTTCTTCAAGAATAAAAATGGATATAAGTATGTATATTTTTGAGAGAAAAATATATATTATTTGATCACCAACTTTTGTGCTAAGTGTATATAGTATGTGTTATACGTGCTAGCGTATTAAGACTTAAAAATACACTAAATACTCATGAGAAGTATAAACACAAAATACACATACAACATACAAGATACATAATTCGGGTGCAAAGTGCAAAACATGAGATACTTATATTAATTTTTGAGAAAATAATATAAGTAAAACACTTAGTTAAAAATATAAAATATTTTTAACACAAGAAAATATACACAAAAGAGAGTGACTGTACTGGTGCGACGCTAGTCTAGTGACTAACGTTAAGAAAACGCGTATAGGTTACGACGTTAATTAAGCAAGTCCGGTGAAGTTTACGACGCAAGGAACACAAAGTTGTGAGTTCATGCTCCCCCTTTTCTTTAACTGTTTTCAGTTTTTATAACTCTCGGGGGTGAAATACATGTTACAAATATTACAATTTTTACAAATGGTAAAAATACAAGAATCACTCTTGGTGAGAACGAGAACCGAGTGCAATATGATTTGAGAATACGAGAAGCACTCTTGGTGAGTGCAATATGATGTGCATTAAGAAATGCCTAGAAAATACTAGATCATGTGAGCTTAAATTAGATATTGATATGCCATTAATACTTAATTAGGGACGAGGGTTAGATCTAACGGGTACGGCCGAGCCCCACTCATGGTCCTTATGTGACCTCATGAGTGCTTCGGTGTCCCAGTCGAGGGAAATCGACACAGTCGAGGGAAATCGACACAGTCAAGGGAAATTGACGCAGTCGAGGTTAATCAGCATCACAGATTGGTGGTGCAAAATGAGATATCTTATGGCTCCCATCTGCAATCTCCGGGATAGGCTTGACCACTCCTGGGACACTTGATATCATATCCTTTAACTTTTGCAATTCTCTGGCCATGGCATGATTGATACATGTATCCTGCATAAGGCCATGGTTAGTGGTATAAGAATTATTAAAAGTGTTACCTCCCATTGGATTCAAATTAGGAAGAGCGGATGTGAATCCATATTGTTGAGGCTCTGGAATGACCGATGGACTAGTAGAAGCAATGGTCTGCATTGGAATGAAATCTCCCTGATGGATGTCGGAACTCCCTGATTGCAAACTCCTTAAGGATCCCGGAATCTGGAAGGATCCCTGAAACTGAGAGGATCCTTGGACCTGTGAGGATCCTGGGACGTAGGAAGATCCTTGAACCTGGGAGGATCCATGAAACTGAGAGGATCCTTGAACCTGGGAGGATCCTGGAACATAGGAGGATCCTTGAACCTGGGAGGATCCTTGAAACCGAGAGGATCCTTGAACCTAGGAGGATCCTGGAACATAGGAGGATCCTTGAACCTGGGAGGATCCTTGAAACGGCCAGAATCCTTGAATATGCTGTGCTCCTGAATATCCTCCTGAGCTTACGAAGGATCCTATATGCTGAGGATGGGATCCTGCTGGTTGGAAGTGTGACCCTGAAGCCTGAGTCATTGCTGATGATCCGTAATGCACTCCTTTTGGCCCTCCTACATATTGTACGTCTGGAACCACTGAAGGTTGAGAAGTTATAACCGGAGTATCGAAATTCAAAGATCTGGGCATCAGTGGGGAATGATCCTCTGCCGATCTCTTCTGTTTCTTGATGTCTCCAATTTCTCTAAGAATCCTTTCATTGGTCTTATCTTGCTGCTGTATATGATCCTTCATCTGCAAAATCAGAGTAAACAAGTCACTAGTAGTGGGAGTATAAGAAGCAGAAGAAGTTGGAGGTTTTGAGAAAATGGGAGTTGGTTTCTTCTCGGCATTTTTCTGAGGTCCAGAAGGTGGTGGAGGCAAAGGTGGTAGCCCTGGGATGAATTGATTGCAGACATCGCACTGGAGGTGTTCTTTGATGATGAAGCCATCTGCTTGGATGTAGCGAACCGAAATGATCACAAGAATGATAATTTCTTAGGAATGAAGCACCAATTGCCCCACGGTGGGCGCCAAACTGTTTTGGTCAAAAATCAGACGAGGATAATGCAACCAAACTCTCTGTTACGGGGTATGATGCTTGAATTGATGAACAACAATAAGGATCACTATGAAGTGTAATGAACAAATGACACAAAGATTTATACGGGGAAAAAGCCCTTGATCAAGAGTTGATCTCCGGCACAAAAAACCCCGGGTGATGGAAACTATCGATCACCAACTCAAATTAAACAAATAATATGTTACAACTTCGGATGATAGCGAGCTAAGTACAAGGATCACTATAGTGTATCGTGTAGAAATGTATGAAAAAATGCTAAGTGTTTTGCCGAGAGCTGATGAGTGCAATCGTACGAGTGTGTGTAGCCAAAAAAATAGCCAAGTGTCTCTAAAATAGCTCGCTATCCCTTTAAAAATAGAAAATACCAAGCCTAACTAACATTCCGCAAATGGTGCAAGTCCTCCACGACTCCACAACGTCCATTTCTGACCAAGCACGTGCGGGATAGACTGAGAATATTCTCCAGGAATGTCGCCAAGACTAAGTCCAAGTTGATATTCTTGCAAAACATTTACGAATTCAAAATAAACAATCATTAGTATAAGGATCCTTAGGATAATCCATGATCCTGATCCTGAAGTACTTCTGAGGATCACTAATTGTCACAGAAGTAAGGATCACCAAACAGGATAAGACTTGAGGATCACAGGTCATTAAGAAATCCTCCCCTAACACCCACCGTTTCTTGTTCAAGCATAAACCTGGTCAGCCTCATCCAATCCTAAAAACCACCAAAAATGATACCCACTGGAAGAACCAGTTCTTCTTTGTAAGGAGGGACTCTATTCCAGATGGGAAGAACCTCCCCAAAAGATGGATCACCCAGGGTAGGATATAGCATCCTTGAACAAGGATCATAGCAGGACTCTTTTCCTTTTAAGGATAACTGATCCTTCTTCTCTGTTTTTGGTTGTGCAGCTATTTCACTCTCACACATTCAAGAAACACCTGCAACAAAAGAAAGAATTGTTGCTCTTTGGAAACTTGACCCTGCAGTTAGAACATTTCAAGCCAAGATACATGATTCACAAGAAGTCTATTCCGGTTGCTACACAATGTCAAGTAAGTATCCATATCTTTGAATAAATAAATGTTTAAATAGAAGTAAAGTATGAATACTCATCTGTGTTTTGTATTTGCAGGCGCTGGAAAATCCTCTAAATCAGCTTCCAGGTTCAGTGTTAGTGATCTTGATGCATTTGCTTCCTCAAAGTCCATCAAGAAGGAACTAGCTGCCAGTCCCAGCATCCCAAACCCTAAGGGAATGAGCACACGGGGAAAGGGTGCTAAAAAAAGAAAGTCCGCTGAGCCCACTGAAGGCCTCCCTCTCATTCAACACCAGTTCGAGGAGTATGTCTCTGAGGTAAGGATCCTGGATCCTTAGTTCTAAACTTCCCTTTCTGAGGATAACGGATCCTGACCATATACTTCTTTTATGCAAAAATTTGCTGAGATCCAAATGCTCTTGGATCACAATCTGGCAGAGGCTGAGCAGAAAAACCTAGACTTCCAGCAGTTGTTCCTGGCCAAAGACAAGAAAATCTCCTCCCTTGAGAAGGATGTGAACCTGTTGCAGAAGGAGCTGGTCCTGACCCAGATCACGGCCCAGAAGGAGAAGGCAGAGGTGATGGAAGGGGCTAAGCTTTCTGCTACAATTGCCATGCTCAAGATCAAGTTGCAAATGGCCAAAGAGGCCGAGGATCCTGCTTTCGACAGGTCTGCCTGGGACCAGGAGGCTTGGAAGAAAAGGTTGGCTGAGCTGGATGATGAGGATGAGGCGGGGGAGGCAGCAGCTGATGGAGCCGGGAGCAGCGGGGTGAAGGATCCAGTGGAAGGATCAGCTGGTGGTGATGCTGCAGCGAAGGTGTAAGCTGCAGCAATGGGCGATGATGGATTTATCTAGACGCGGCCGGAGCCCGTTTTTTATGTTTTTTTGTGGTTTTTGTTTAATGGTATTTTGATGGTGAACAATTATGGTCTGTAACTAAACAATAGTATTTAGCTTTAAGCATCACGGATCCTTGGGACAATAGGTAGGATGATAGTTGGTGGAGGGATCCTCTGGTTGGGGGATGAAGCCACTATTATCCTGCCATCTTTATTTCCTGCACTTTAGACTTGTTAATATGGACACCCTTTACCTACACCAGCGGACGGGCCACGTATTGCTGGTAGATGCTTGGGGTAGGTAATTTTGACAAACTTTGAAGGGTTTAACTAAGGATAAATAAATAAAACCTTTAACTTTTGGCTATCTTGTGTTGTTCATCCTGTGTATATTTACCTTTCAATTGTTATTGCATATTCCCTTGAACTTACAAGTTAATAATGAAAGCATAGAAATTAGTTTAAGTAAAAAAGTTTAGGATATGATCAAGGATCAGATATCCTATAATCAAAAAGTTCAAAAAATGGGATAATTTTAGGATCATGTATACTGTTGTCAAAGAATAAGGGTAATATAGATAAACCAAGAATAAAGCTAAGGTAAATAAGGATCATACCAGAGAATCCAAGTTAGGATCCTATATCCTTAATACATACCATTGTAACAATTATAAGACAAACCCTTGTAAGAAGTTAGGATCCAGGATCCTTAACTGTTTAGCTTTAGAAACCTGAAATGAAACATAACTTGGGACTAAGCCAACTGTAAAAGAAGAGTTAGTATCTGGGGACAAGCCCAACAATCTGAGGACAAGCCCAATAAACTGGAGACAAGCCCAAGAAACTGGGGACAAGCCCAAAAACTGGGGACAAAGGATCTTGTGTAAACTGGAGTATGGCCCTTATTGGCGACTATCCAAACTTAGTGACATGAAGATGCCAAAACCTTAGCTAACGTGAAAACGTTAGAAACCTTAGGAACGGATGTATGGTACGTCTACTATTATACTAAGGATCCTGAATACAGCCAGTACAATGAAATTGTCAGCCCCTAAAGCAGGTACTGGTCCCATTGCCTTTAACTGCACCAGGATAATCGTGCGCTATTGGCGAATGTAGTAGATACCTTAAACTGGGGACAGGCCCAAAACTGGAGATAAACCCATGAAACTGGGGACAAGCCCATAAAACTTATGAGACTTCTGTGGATACTTGATCCTTTGCCAAGGATGCACCCACTTCTGCAAAACTTAAAGCTTAGTAAAAAAGGATAAAGGATACTGGATCCTTCTCCTTGTAATAAAATGAATTAAAAGATTAGATAAATTAGAATCAGATCATTACCAGAATGAGGATCATATATCCTCTAAGGATCCTTAATGTATACCAGATATGAAGGTGGCCAAGGATCCAGGATCCTTTTACATGAAGTATCTCTTTAGATGGACAACATTCCAAGCTCTTGGTAATAGATCACCTTCCATTGTCAATAAACGATATGCCCCCTTTCCTGCCTCAGCTTCAATAAGATAGGGGACTTCCCACTTTGGTGCTAACTTGCCATCAGCAGGATTTGTGGTATTTTGGAATGCTTTCCTCAACACCATGTCTCCAACTTGAAACTTTCTGATCCTGACATTTTTGTTGTAAGCTCCAGCCATCCTTTGTTGATAACTAGCCAATCTTATCCTTGCTAAATCCCTGAGTTCTTCTTTGGTATCCAAGTCTTGAACCAAGTTTTCGGCATTTCCTTCAGGATCACGGATGCTCGTTCTTGCAGTAGGGACTACCATCTCTGAAGGGATCACTGATTCTGCTCCGAACACTAAAGAAAATGGAGTATGGCCAGTAGCATTCTTGGGAGTTGTTCTATCAGCCTATAACACATAAGGTAGCTCTTCTGCCCATTTTCCTTTCTTGGATCCAAGCTTCTTCTTCAAGTTGTTGATGATGATCTTGTTAGATGATTCTGCTTGACCATTAGCTTGTGGGTGGACTGGTGTTGATGTTATCATCTTAATCCCCCAACTGTCACAAAAGTTAATAGTTCTACTCCCAATAAATTGGTTATCAAAAACAATTTCAGAAGGGATACCAAATCTGGTAATAATATTTCTTTTAATAAAGGATATCACTTCTTTTTCTCTGACTTGAGCAAAGGCTTTATGATGCGTGTGAAGTGTCGTATAGATTTAATGTATATTTTAAGGCCTTTAACACCTTTTTTAGCCAAGTTTTAAATTTATAAAACACGATATTTACTAACACTAAACACACATATGGGCAAGTGCACCCATCATGAGCGTAGTATAGTGTTGGTAAGATACCGAGGTCATCCAAGGACACAAGAGCTTTTAGTACCGGTTCATCCTCAACGTCTAATCAAATCAAAAGTTAGAAAAAAAGTTTTTTAAACAAGAAAAATAAAAATAACTAAAATGCTGAAAAATAAAATAAAATAAAAACAGATAGACAAGATGAATCACTTGGATCCGACTCGTGTGTAGTGTAACCTTTGATTATTTCCGTACTTTTGCACTGTTTAAGAGATTATCTTAGTTATTGTAGTAAGCCCCTCTTTTGAAGGTGACGTTACCCTCAACCCAGTAGTTTGAGTCAACAAGGATACAATTCTAAAGGGTCGGATTATTGAAAGATAATTAATTAAGTTATTAATGCATAATGTGGTAGGCCCCTCTTTTGAAGGTGACGTTACCCTCGGCTAAGTAGTCTGAGTCAGCAGGGATACAGTCCTAAGTAGCCGGGTTAAAGTATTAATAGTAGCTTACATATGAGGGGATCAAAGAGTTTGGACCCTCTCCATCCAATACCAGTGGGTATTGAAGGAGGTCCTACTAAATTTGACCCAGGTCCTTGCAGGATCTATACACTGAACAAGGCAAGACTCTTACCAAACCGTTCCCTTAACCCCGTGTGCAGAAGCGTATCTATACTATCAAGATTTCCTCAGATTCTGCGAATCTTAGAGTTGACCACGGTCCCGTGTCCGCTGGGCACGCCCCCGTGGTGGGTGATAGAAGTTTCTACAGCTTTGTCTTTTCTGCAGACACTAGGGCACGCCCCCGTGCTCACTGAGCACGAGGAGTGTTCAGCCTTCTGTCTTCTTGTTTTGCTTGGGAAGATGTTGTCGGGGGGTCGGGCATGCCACGTTTATCCCTCTTCTTATATTTTTGTTAGATTTAGCTGTCTTTTTGCTTCTTTTGTTCATTTGAGCTCATTTAATCCTGAAAATACAAAAGGAAGACAAAAGCACACTTTTTCCAACATTAGTACTAAAAAGGGGTTAGTTTTATGCCTCATTTGATGAAATTTATATGTTGCATTTTGCACACATCAAATACCCCCACACTTGAATCTTTGCTTGTCCTCAAGCAAAACTCTTTATAATGTGGCTTAACACTCCCAAATGTAATGGGTAGAAGAGAAGGTTTTTGGGCTTGTCATAGAGTGTCGGGATTTCCAAGATTCTTTATTAAGTTTTATTTTTATTTATTTACAATCCTATTCGTCATGATTTATTTAAAACATTACATAAGATAAATTACTTATTAGGGCATAACATGCCTTTTTAAAATTCTATTTATATACAAGTTCACATACCTCACGGGGGATCACTCAACACTAGGCCGAATATGTATTTTCGTGAAACACTCGAGAGCGGCATGGAACTTACTTCTACCATAAGCTTGCCAAGCAATCAATCCTCCTCCTTTTTAACTATATACCTTTGTAAATATAAAGAGGACTTTTTGGGTGAAGGGTTAGGCTTGGGTTAAAGGTAGGTGGTTGGGTTAGTGGTTAGTAGAAAAGGGCGAAAAGGCGTAAAAAGAGTCGGTTTTTGCAAAACATATTGTTTTTGTGACTTTTTATTCCAATGAAGTATTATTCAAACAAGCTTTCTTTTTGTGAGCCTTGTTTGTTTATTGCAAACTTCATTTTTTTTCCACCTTAAGAGAGTCACACAAAAACCGAGCTTTGTTACTAAAATAAAGGGTTTAAAATGAAAAAGGGTTTTGGTGGGTGAAAAGGGTGTTTGTTTTGGGTTAAGAAATGAAAAGATTTAGGCTCAAAGGGGTTAATTAGGGGGATTTTTGGGTAGGTGGTAAAAAGAAAATAATGGTGTAGAAATAAAAAAGGGTTAGTCTTAATGCCTCCATCATTTACTTACTCGGGTTTAAGTTGGTAAGGACCGGGAATGTATCGTCATGGCAAGTTCTAAAGTCGTAAGAACCCAGCGGCTATTCACACAAGAAACGAAAAATGAGCATTTAGTTTAAAGATGTGTATTTGTATACTCAATAAAGGCTCAAAACTTACTTTTTGTGGGAATGAGTTTTTATGTGATCAAGTATATATAATCAAATTTTAACTAGGTTTGTCATGCCTTTTCATAATTTTCTTATGTTGGTTCTTTTTATCACGACGCTATCGGTTGTAAATTTGTAAAAATACCACCTTTTTAGAACTTTGAAATTCCCAATTTAAACCTAGACAAGTAAGAAAAATGAAAGATTTTTGAAAAAAATTGGGGTGTTTAGCGGTTCCAATAGAGTTTTGTGTAAGGCTTGTAATTAAGACTTGCAAAATTCAAGGTTTTAGCATCCCCCCCACACTTAAATTACACATTGTCCTCAGTGTGTCCCAAAATAAGTTTTTAGGTTGATTGGACGTGTAAAAAGGTGTGAAAAGCAAAATTTTATGTTACTGGGTGTCTGGACACGGCCCCGTGGTGTCCGGGCACAACCCCGTGTTCAGATCGCCAGTAACATAAATTGAGTAAAAGAAACAGAAGCCTGGACACGGGGGCGTGCTGGGTGAGCACAGCCAGTGTCCAGTTACCTGAACTGGGCAACTTTCTGCAGATGGTTGAGCACGGGCCGTGTTGGGTGAGCACGGGCCGTGTTGGGTGAGCACGGCCCCGTGCTGAACTTGCTGTAATGAAGAAAAATTAGTCGGATGGCCCTGTTTTTGTGCATGGGGTGCTGGTGCAAGTTTCCCTTAGTATCCTTCACCATCCCGAGTGTGTTTTACCCATTACAACATCATCCAAACATCAAATTAAAACCATCATTCATTAAAACTAACACATTACATAAGATCCTAGAAAATTTAAAGACGAGGCAGAAAATAAAAAGCTAAAGGTCCTAAGATAGATGGGTCAAATGGTACATAAAATCATGCTAAGGAGTTCTACTTTTATCAATATTTCCGAAAATAATCTTCTGGTTCTTAAAAGATTTGTAGAACTTTGGACCGAGGGGTATTCCATAGATGTTATTTGTAACACTCCGAAAATGGGTTTGGTAATCAAACCACGTTAATAATTATGAACGGGTAAATTACCGTTAGAGGTAAAATTAACCCGGTAAATATTAGGATTTGAATAAATAAGCCTAATATTAACTAAAAAGTGAATAAGGACTTTGGAGGAAATAAAGCTTAAAAAAGCCCGAGATAACGGGGTGTGACACCCCGAAAACATAAATATTTATAATAAAAATTTAATGTTGGTAATAAACAAAATAAACTAACTAGGAATAAATAACCTAGTTAGTTACAAGTCTTGTAGTAATAAAAAAATTAGTTAAAACATATTAAATGCAACTTGGTAAAGTATAGGGACCAAAGGTGACAAACTTGAAACAAGTTTGTATTAAATAAAACACTTAACACCAAAACACACACTCTAAGTGTGTGTTATGGTCAAATACTCCAGAGAAGACAGGAGCTCCCCATATCAAACCCTAACTAGCTCAAAATTGACAAATTGAAAGGGGAAATCTAACCCAAATCGAAATCCAAGTACAAATTCGTGATCACCTCGGTGAAGGGATCATAAGGTATGCTAAATTTCATAATTTAGTTCCATCTCAAATTCTTGATGATTTGTGAAATTGAAATCTAAACATGATTAATTGATGTTTAGATGAAATTAGTAATGGAAATAAGTTTAGGAGTAAACCCTAGACAAGTATATATTTAAATCATGCCTAGCTCAAGTAAATTCAGATTTTGTTGATGCTAAATTCATGTATGAGATGTTTTTAGGGTTTTGATTACTAAAAAAATAGTGTTATGATGTCAATAACATGTTTAAATTGAAAGCTGAATTCAAACAGCTCCTGATCAGAATTTACATCCGATTTGTATTGGCTGTAACCTGAACAAAACGTGACAAAACATGTGTTTCTTGAGCCTAAAGTGTAATTCCAGGAAATATCTTTAAAACCCCACTGGAATCGCATTTTTTCGACGAAAATTGAGCGTTTTATGAATTCTTCCGTATCGAATGTTCAAGCTGCGTTTTCTGGCAGAATTTGCAGCCCATTACGAATGTCATAACTCAATTTAGGAATTGTGTTATGATCTCAAATTCGTACTGTAGATAGTTTTAAGCGATTAAAAGAATCGCCGATTAGAATTTCGTCAATCGGATAAACGAGGAATTTTTAATTAATTTTTCCATAATCTGCAGTCAGAAGTGACGAATCTGATTGTAGCTTAGTAAGTGAATTTTTACGAAATTTTGGTAAAGAGTTAGATCTTGAAATTTTAACACAAGGCCTAACCCTCCGAGAGGTACGCCACATAAAAAAATCATAATTTTTGAAGACTTGTAAACACGTTAAACAAGTCACCAAAAACAGCCCATTTTCAGTGATATGAAATGCCTAAATGAAATCACGGTCTATTTGGTTGTGTGTAAAACGTGATTATATTAAGTATTCGGATGAATGCATAGAAATGTGTAAGGTGGAAGATCATATTAAATTATGGTTAATCTAACCACCTTGTGAACATTGGATAATAGTTTGGCGCTTAACAAGCTAGGTGGAAGCTTGTGGATGAAGCGGGTCAAACGGAGCGAGTATGGAAAGAAAAGCGTGGCATGGATGCAAGGTAAGTAAATCTTACACCCTTTCATTTTAGAATGCGTAATGATTATAAAGGTTATGAAAATGATAAGCTAATATTTGAAATGTGATGTTCTGACGTAAATTGAAATGGGTCGGAATAAGCGAAAGTGATGAAAACGATAATGAATGGTAAAAAGGGGGTAATATTGGGCATATAGGCCAAACGAGCCAAATGGTGATGAAAACACCATTTGGAAATATCGACTAACATTTATTTGTCAAGTTATATGTTCTCAGGATTGAACAAAAAAATTGAATAATTGCGTTGCTTTGGATTAGCGGCTAATAAAAGCAAGGTATAAAAATGAAACGGGTCTATATGTCGACCGGGCCAGGTACGCATTATTATGTTGTAGCTAAAAGTGCTATTTTGGTCAAATGATTGTGAGAGTCTTTCGTCATAAAATAAGAGACTAGAATTGGCCGAAAAGCCCTTAATGGGTAAAACGGGCAAACGACCCCTAGAGGCTGTTTAGAAACTTGCATTGTAATTATGTAACCCTTAGATACATGTAAGAATTGTAGGCATAAACTTCGTAGTTCAAATGCCTAAAAATGGTCATTTGCGTAAAATGACTAGTTGAAGGGTAGAATTGAGGTAAAGGGGTTCGTTATGTTAAATCCACCACAAAATAGTTGTGGTGGATTATATATAGTTATTTAGATATGGAAATATTGTAGTGTCAAAAAGAAAAGAGCAAGTTTTAGACTAAATTGCTTAAATTCCCTAAACGGGTCAAAACAGTTTATACACATAGCTTGCGTACTAGTCATGCAAATTATAGCAATTACAAACCCGAGCTAAATATTTTGTGTTAAATACATTGGAACATGTATTTTGATTAGTTAGAAACAAGTTGGTGGTTTTAAATACAAACGGGTCAAAATGTTGATTTTGAATAATAAGCCGAATGCTTAGAAATTTGGAATTTTATTAGTTTGAATGCTGAATTTTAACTCCATGAAATGGATAACTAAATTACGGTCGCGTAGGAAAAAGAATCACGCGAATCGGATAAGTAGAACAAAAGTTATGGACCTTGAAAGTTGGATTTTTTATAAATAAACATAGCTGGCAGAAATGCAGGTCCCAGCTGCGGACCTGCTGGAAAACGACCTCCCCCCGCGCCACGCGAAGGGGAACCATGGCCCGGGCGCGACACGCGAAAGCGCTCGCGGCCCGCGAAAGATTAAGAGAAGTCTGTCGCGTGGCGCGACAGACGTAAATCCGGAAATTTTATTTTCTTTTCAATTGTTTGATGTTAGAACTTGGTTATGCACACTTCTAATCTACCAAAACTAACTTTTATGTTGGTTTTGGATTTAGGTGATACTAGCAAGCTTTCGGATGCCGATCAAGCAATGGACAAGAACCGAACACACGCCCGAACAAAGCTTTCGCGTTAATTCAATATGTTTCTAGTTTTAAGTGAATTATGTTTAACACTTGGTACTGTATTTTGAATATTATAAACATGTAAGTACGTCAAATTGGAAAGGTTTTTGTAAAGTCGCATTTTAGCATTAAAATGTGTGTTACATTATTAAATTTTCCGATTAATAGACACGGGTGTTACAAGTTGGTATCAGAGCTCATGGTTGAAGGGTAAAGTGTTCGGTTCGAGGCTAAATCGCAGATCCGGTAAGTACAAGTATGTTAATAGTCTAGTATGATTAAAGTGTTGTGAACAACACATAGGGTATCGTGTAATACACGTTACACCAACGAAAATGATTAGTATAGTTAACGAAATCACGTGCAGTAAAAAGCATTGTATTACAATACGTGCATTTATTAATGTTGAAATTGCTAACTTTTGTAAATGTTTAGTTGAAGGATACTCGCATCTGAAGATGATGAGAGTTGAACGAATTGTGGATATGACGGTGGAACGGTCCGAGGTATAACAAGCAGAGCATACTCATCAAGGACCCAAATCGCGTGACGATCGCGAACAAAGTCAAAGGCATGGAAAACCCATTAAGGCCAAGCATTATCAGGTGCACACTTTTAAATTTAATTGCACAAGTAGTAATATGCAACGAACACGTAGGGAATAACGGTTGCATATATCTGATAAAACATGAATAGGATATCTATTCAGGATGATGTTTCTAAGAGAAGTTTAATCGAAACATGCGTTATTCACGATAATGAATATCAAAACTATAATAGGAATAGTTCATATGAAAACTTGGACGGGGGGTAATTATCCAAGTGGAAAACTCTCAATATAATGCTATTGAGAAAAGTAGCGATCACATTAACAAATGTGATTATATAATAGTTCGATAGAAAAGAAAACATTTTATATGTTCAAATGTAAAACTAGTAAAACTAATGATTGTTGTTTTGCAATTAAATAAAGTTTTACTAAACGAAATCGGAGATATTATATAAATAGGGGTGTTACTTACATGGGGTGTGATGTGAAAACTACAAAAAGTCATGTGTATCATGTGTTGATCGCTTACTCTAGCCAAGTAAGTAGTGGCATATGATACCATGAACTTCTTGTAGCGGACACATTTACATTTGATGTAGTAAGGACAGGGTGAATGGGACTATCTTAAATGGTACCCAAATAAGTCAAACAAGTAAGATGTTTGATAGTAAACGTAAACGCAAGTCGGATGACAGGGAGCGTATTACGTTAGAATAACGAGCCCGAAAGAAGGGACAAAGATTAAATTAAATGAAAATATAAACCAACTAATGTGGATGCTAAGGCCTAAGGGATAAAGTTTGTGTGTCATAAAGTGATGAAATTCACACAGACAAGTCAAAGGGGTAGAATAAAAGAATAAAAGACTTGACTAAATAAAAGCAATGGAATTCGCTAAGACGATCAAATAAATTAAGATGATGTCTAAAACCATATAAGAATGGTTACTTGACGATGACTTTGGTAAAGATACCCGATGGACGGGTAGGATTGTGGGTGAATGCGTAAACCGAGAGACGGGAACGTGAAAAAAAAAAGAAAGTCAAAAGACTCGGAATATGAGTCATGACTAAAAGACAGTGAGAATTTGCAAACAAAAATTTTGATAACTACGTTCAACTATTTTAGAGTGAACGGGTCGAATAGAGAACGAAGTTTGACGTTCATAAGTGATAAAACCTCACACGAATAAGTCAAACGAGACAAATAAAGTATAAGAAATTGGTAGTACAAATAGGCGCAAACCGAATAATAGAAGCGCGAAATACTAATGAACCTATGTGATGGGTCGTAAAGGAATGTAGATAGGAAAAACGCAAACTAGCGAAACAAGAATGTTAAAAACATTAAGATAAAGAACCCGGGTGACGGGTTGTAAAGAAGTACAGGTAAGAACCGGATAATGGTAAGAGTAGGACAAACTGTGAGTAAATTGACATAAAAAAATGTTAAACTAAAATTCTGTTTTTGTAAGAAACAACGTTTTAACAAATATGAATACTATGAGACGAACTCGGAAATAGTTAATATTAAAGGATATAGGTTTTAGCACCGATAGGTGTGTAACAATACATTTGAAAGAAATATTTTCGACAATGGAAAGTCGACATAAACTTAAAACAAGATGTGATGTGATTACGGTCACTAAAAGTGACATAGAATTTAACCACGTTGTTACGTGAGTTACGAGTTATGAAATCAGAAACACGCAAAAGGCTGGGATGGCAATATGATATACCCGAGTAACGAAGTTTAAAATGACGGCGACAAATCAGTCTAGCCGGTAAAAACCATTCGAAGTCAAAATAGCGTTACGACTTATGCAAGGCGCTTGTCAATATAAAATTAGTTAGAAAAAAAAATGCCAAATAATAAATACGACCGAGTATTCTGATGACAACTCGGTCAAATAAGTGACCAGAATAAGAAATACAAGCTGAAGGTAATGGCCTACGAGGCCTTACACGTGAAAGGCGCATATGCCTTAAAACTAAAAACACAATACCATACTTTTTGGTAAGATTATTATATGCGAGTAATGCTCAAGTGATCACCGAAAACTAAGGTTCAGATGATCTAAACTAATAAAGTACGTGAGAAAGGTTTCGGGGACGAAACCTCTTTAAGGGGGGTAGACTTGTAACACTCCGAAAATGGGTTTGGTAATCAAACCACGTTAATAATTATGAACGGGTAAATTACCGTTAGAGGTAAAATTAACCCGGTAAATATTAGGATTTGAATAAATAAGCCTAATATTAACTAAAAAGTGAATAAGGACTTTGGAGGAAATAAAGCTTAAAAAAGCCCGAGATAACGGGGTGTGACACCCCGAAAACATAAATATTTATAATAAAAATTTAATGTTGGTAATAAACAAAATAAACTAACTAGGAATAAATAACCTAGTTAGTTACAAGTCTTGTAGTAATAAAAAAATTAGTTAAAACATATTAAATGCAACTTGGTAAAGTATAGGGACCAAAGGTGACAAACTTGAAACAAGTTTGTATTAAATAAAACACTTAACACCAAAACACACACGCTAAGTATGTGTTATGGTCAAACACTCCAGAGAAGACAGGAGCTCCCCATATCAAACCCTAACTAGCTCAAAATTGACAAATTGAAAGGGGAAATCTAACCCAAATCGAAATCCAAGTACAAATTCGTGATCACCTCGGTGAAGGGATCATAAGGTATGCTAAATTTCATAATTTAGTTCCATCTCAAATTCTTGATGATTTGTGAAATTGAAATCTAAACATGATTAATTGATGTTTAGATGAAATTAGTAATGGAAATAAGTTTAGGAGTAAACCCTAGACAAGTATATATTTAAATCATGCCTAGCTCAAGTAAATTCAGATTTTGTTGATGCTAAATTCATGTATGAGATGTTTTTAGGGTTTTGATTACTAAAAAAATAGTGTTATGATGTCAATAACATGTTTAAATTGAAAGCTAAATTCAAACAGCTCCTGATCAGAATTTACATCCGATTTGTATTGGCTGTAACCTGAACAAAACGTGACAAAACATGTGTTTCTTGAGCCTAAAGTGTAATTCCAGGAAATATCTTTAAAACCCCACTAGAATCGCATTTTTTCGACGAAAATTGAGCGTTTTATGAATTCTTCCGTATCGAATGTTCAAGCTGCGTTTTCTGGCAGAATTTGCAGCCCATTACGAATGTCATAACTCAATTTAGGAATTGTGTTATGATCTCAAATTCGTACTGTAGATAGTTTTAAGCGATTAAAAGAATCGCCGATTAGAATTTCGTCAATCGGATAAACGAGGAATTTTTAATTAATTTTTCCATAATCTGCAGTCAGAAGTGACGAATCTGATTGTAGCTTAGTAAGTGAATTTTTACGAAATTTTGGTAAAGAGTTAGATCTTGAAATTTTAACACAAGGCCTAACCCTCCGAGAGGTACGCCACATAAAAAAATCATAATTTTTGAAGACTTGTAAACACGTTAAACAAGTCACCAAAAACAGCCCATTTTCAGTGATATGAAATGCCTAAATGAAATCACGGTCTATTTGGTTGTGTGTAAAACGTGATTATATTAAGTATTCGGATGAATGCATAGAAATGTGTAAGGTGGAAGATCATATTAAAGTATGGTTAATCTAACCACCTTGTGAACATTGGATAATAGTTTGGCGCTTAACAAGCTAGGTGGAAGCTTGTGGATGAAGCGGGTCAAACGGAGCGAGTATGGAAAGAAAAGCGTGGCATGGATGCAAGGTAAGTAAATCTTACACCCTTTCATTTTAGAATGCGTAATGATTATAAAGGTTATGAAAATGATAAGCTAATATTTGAAATGTGATGTTCCGACGTAAATTGAAATGGGTCGGAATAAGCGAAAGTGATGAAAACGATAATGAATGGTAAAAAGGGGTAATATTGGGCATATAGGCCAAACGAGCCAAATGGTGATGAAAACACCATTTGGAAATATCGACTAACATTTAGTTGTCAAGTTATATGTTCTCAGGATTGAACAAAAAAATTGAATAATTGCGTTGCTTTGGATTAGCGGCTAATAAAAGCAAGGTATAAAAATGAAACGGGTCTATATGTCGACTGGGCCAGGTACGCATTATTATGTTGTAGCTAAAAGTGCTATTTTGGTCAAATGATTATGAGAGTCTTTCGTCATAAAATAAGAGACTAGAATTGGCCGAAAAGCCCTTAATTGGTAAAACGGGCAAACGACCCCTAGAGGCCGTTTAGAAACTTGCATTGTAATTATGTAACCCTTAGATACATGTAAGAATTGTAGGCATAAACTTCGTAGTTCAAATGCCTAAAAATGGTCATTTGCGTAAAATGACTAGTTGAAGGGTAGAATTGAGGAAAAGGGGTTCGTTATGTTAAATCCACCACAAAATAGTTGTGGTGGATTATATATAGTTATTTAGATATGGAAATATTGTAGTGTCAAAAAGAAAAGAGCAAGTTTTAGACTAAATTGCTTAAATTCCCTAAACGGGTCAAAACAGTTTATACACATAGCTTGCGTACTAGTCACGCAAATTATAGCAATTACAAACCCGAGCTAAATATTTTGTGTTAAATACATTGGAACATCTATTTTGATTAGTTAGAAACAAGTTAGTGGTTTTAAATACAAACGGGTCAAAATGTTGATTTTGAATAATAAGCCGAATGCTTAGAAATTTAGAATTTTATTAGTTTGAATGCTGAATTTTAACTCCATGAAATGGAGAACTAAATTACGGTCGCGTAGGAAAAAGAATCACGCGAATCGGATAAGTAGAACAAAAGTTATGGACCTTGAAAGTTGGATTTTTTATAAATAAACATAGCTGGCAGAAATGCAGGTCCCAGCTGCGGACCTGCTGGAAAACGACCTCCCCCCGCGCCACGCGAAGGGGAACCATGGCCCGGGCGCGACACGCGAAAGCGCTCGCGGCCCGTGAAAGATTAAGAGAAGTCTGTCGCGTGGCGCGATAGACGTAAATCCGGAAATTTTATTTTCTTTTCAATTGTTTGATGTTAGAACTTGGTTATGCACACTTCTAATCTACCAAAACTAACTTTTATGTTGGTTTTGGATTTAGGTGATACTAGCAAGCTTTCGGATGCCGATCAAGCAATGGACAAGAACCGAACACACGCCCGAACAAAGCTTTCGCGTTAATTCAATATGTTTCTAGTTTTAAGTGAATTATGTTTAACACTTGGTACTGTATTTTGAATATTATAAACATGTAAGTACGTCAAATTGGAAAGGTTTTTGTAAAGTCGCATTTTAGCATTAAAATGTGTGTTACATTATTAAATTTTCCGATTAATAGACACGGGTGTTACAAGTTGGTATCAGAGCTCATGGTTGAAGGGTAAAGTGTTCGGTTCGAGGCTAAATCGCAGATCCGGTAAGTACAAGTATGTTAATAGTCTAGTATGATTAAAGTGTTGTGAACAACACATAGGGTATCGTGTAATACACGTTACACCAACGAAAATGATTAGTATAGTTAACGAAATCACGTGCAGTAAAAAGCATTGTATTACAATACGTGCATTTATTAATGTTGAAATTACTAACTTTTGTAAATGTTTAGTTGAAGGATACTCGCATCTGAAGATGATGAGAGTTGAACGAATTGTGGATATGACGGTGGAACGGTCCGAGGTATAACAAGCAGAGCATACTCATCAAGGACCCAAATCGCGTGACGATCGCGAACAAAGTCAAAGGCATGGAAAACCCATTAAGGCCAAGCATTATCAGGTGCACACTTTTAAATTTAATTGCACAAGTAGTAATATGCAACCCATTAAGGCCAAGCATTATCAGGCCAAGCTCAATGAGCACGTCCCCGTGTTCAGATATCTGCAGATTTTTGGAACAAGGAATCTTGGTGTTTTAATTTGTTTTCGTGATTTTTAAAACGTTTTCAAGCTGAAACAACTTAAAACATTGTTATAGAACTTATTTTTTAACAAGATTCCTTGAATAAAAATATAACAAACATCTCAATAAGGCTTGGAATTATGGAGATTTCAAGCTCTAATGGAGGTGTCAAGAAAAATTGAAGAAGAAGGTAATGGAAAAAAGTGGAAAAGAGAAGATGGTTGTTAAGAAACTTCTTTTAGAACATACCTAGGATGGTATGTGAGAAGATCCACCAGATCTTTGTCTTTGGAGTTGTCCATATGTGCAGGAATCTTGCTGCATTTATAGAAAACGACAGCACGCTACACATGGCCCCATGTCGGCTGGAAAAGGCCCCGTGTGCAGATGGAGTCCTGACACATTTTGTCCGTATTCTGACACGAAATCAGACGGGAATCTTTGGGTGGACACGGGGGAGTGCTGACCTGGACACGGCCCCGTGTCTAGAGGCTGTTTATGGACTTTCTTCTACTTCTAAGGAACTTATCCGGATCGGGTAGTTCCTTACTGGATGGAACAACCCCAAAGTGCCTGAGATACCTTAATTGTTCTAGACTAAGACGAGAACGCAAGTGGTTGTCGGTGAGGGTGATTTGTAATGACCATATATTTAAAATCATTATTCTAGAAATAAAAGAATAATAATAATTTATAATAAACTAAACATTTATCTTATGATCCATCCTTCTGTATATCAACCAAAACTATTATTATTATTTATAAATTATCCAATAGGAAACCCTAATTGAGACACCCAAGTGATTCTGCACAAACCCTACAAATTTCAGAACAATCAGAATCAGGATCAGGGCCCCTAAAACTCAGGGGGGATATTCCCTACTCAACGATTATCCTTATAAGTTATTATAAAAATCGAATTTAATCAAATCGTCGACTCACCTGAACTTCAAACACACGTGGCAACCATATGATAAAATGTCACCCCAGGCGACACGCGACAGGGAACAAGGAATCCTTCGCGACACGCGGGAGGATCCAATTTCCAGTATAAATAGGAGAGTCTGGGACTTGATTCTGGGCACAAAAACGACGAAGAAACTCAAAATACATGCTGGGATATCGTCCATATACTCTCAAAACACACACGAATCACTAATTAGTATAGCGAGGTGCTGCAGAACAGGGTATTAACTCGATCACTACTACGATTCAATGTCCGATTGATTGAAATCAATCCAATGGATGTTTAAGTGCTGCTCACAATTGGGTTATGCTTTGTCATTAGTCGTGATTCCGATGGATGTTTAAGTAATTTCACTTTGTCATTAGTTGTGATTTCGATGGATGTTTAAGTGTTTGCACTTTGTCATTCGTTGTGAATCCGATGGATGTTTAAGTGATTTCACTTTGTCATTAGTTGTGAATCCGATGGATGTTTAAGTATCGCACTTTGTAATTCGTTGTGAGGATTTTAATCTCGTGAGTTATCGTAATGCTGTATTAAGTTACTAACCTAGTTTGTGTGCATGTTATTTAAATTAGGTTAAAAGATTAATCAGTAGTCTAAACTCTGCCCGTATAAATCTGAAATATTATCACAAGGTAGCATCACTTTGGAATTATTAAGGTACGGATCCTTACCCTCACTCCTTATTGCTTCATATTCAAATTGTTATAAACCCATTAAATTCATATATCTTTTAAAACTCCTCACGTCTTTGATTATCGATTCATTTGACAGTCCGTTGGATTCCTATTCTAATCCTAACTTTGGAGTTAGCTTTCATGTCATGCGATAGTATTATGTTATTTGTACTCATTATCGCATGTTCCAATATATGTTACGTCTTGTTATGAAAAATATTTTGATAAGTTATGTGAATAAGACCATTTGTACTCTGATACCCTGAGTGTTTCTCGTGGAGTGTCCCACGAGCATGATGTTGCGGCATCGACATCATGTGCTCCATCCGTGACGGAGAGATTAGTTCACGGCGTCCCTAGGTACAAGTGAGGTACAAAGCTACTAGGAGGCGTATGGATCGATCCTAGGATTTAAGTTAAGGAGGTGGATAACGGGTATGCCAACTCGCCATCTCGTGTGATAATTATGCAGGAGTAGCTACCTGTGTATTGTCACGTTTTAAGTTTGGCTCATGGGTACATCCGTATGATATGATTATGAAATTACGTTACTTGCATCATATCATTTTAACATAAAGTTTCATCCGAATAACATTTCATATAAAGCATTATTTGTTATTTGAGCCTATTATTCCGTACTGAGCATTTGGCTCATTCCGTAAACTTTTTGTATATACAGGTTCACAGGTTACTTCGGGCAGGGTAAAGAGAGAAGAATAAAGCCTAGGAATAAATATGAAGATGTTAGTTAATCAAGTCAAATGTATTCGTTTGTATATTAACCTTAAGTTTAGTTGTCATGTGGTTGTATCCTTATCAAATAAATAAATGGAATTATGACTTTTGTTTATGATACCACTGTTATTGTGACACGTCAGCCCTTCTGGGTTGGGGTGTTACATGATTCCTATGCTAAATGTAGGTGGACAAGTCCAACCCTTTCACGGGCTCTCGTTAAAGAAGGTGTATGCCTAATCGCTCAGGTCTATGTATGCACCGAACGAAGTCAATGGAGAGTCATTCACGGCACAATCAGCACAGGGACGACAATCGCTCAAGTCCTCGCTAGAGTTAGAGGTGATTTCGGGAACAACGAAGTTGTTTTTATTCGAATGTGATCCCAATAATTCTTCTTGGGCTTCGTCTTGAGGTGAATTACTGAAATCCAATTCAAGTTCTTTTACCCAATTAAGAATTAAATCTTCTAATTGAAATAGTTCGTCAAGAAGCATTTCTCCTAGAAGATCCGGTTGGGAGCTTTCGAGAGAGAGATATGGATTATTTTTACCTTCGCCCCTCTTAAGGCTACAGGAAGACAATGGGACTTATAATTTAGAAAATAACATTCTAATTCTTTATGAGGGCCACCATAAGAGTGCCGAAAGTAAAAAATATCAGTATCACTCATATTTGTGTCAGAAATTACCAACCGTCGGGATCTTACGGTTCTGTTTTCAGTAACTGAAACTTGGGCACGGGGGCGTGTTGAGTGGGCACAGCCCCGTGTTCAGCTTACTGTCTGACTTAAAACAGGATTGCTAGTACCAAAGATTGGGCACGGGGGCGTGTTCAGCGGGCACGCCCCGTGCTAAGTTCTGCAGAAGCTGAAAAATTAAGAAAATCCAAAAAAAAAAAAAAAAAATTTAGAAAAAACAATTAGGCCGTTGATTCCTAACTTTCTTAAAATCCTTGTTTCCCCGGCAACGGCGCCAAAAACTTGATGCGTGTGAAGTGTCGTATAGATTTAATGTATATTTTAAGCCCTTTAACACCTTTTTTAGCCAAGTTTTAAATTTATAAAACACGATATTTACTAACACTAAACACACATATGGGCAAGTGCACCCATCGTGAGCGTAGTATAGTGTTGGTAAGATACCGAGGTCATCCAAGGACACAAGAGCTTTTAGTACTGGTTTATCATCAACGTCTATTCAAATCAAAAGTTAGGAAAAATGTTTTTTAAACAAGAAAAATAAAACTAACTAAAATGCTGAAAAATAAAATAAAATAAAAACATATAGACAAGATGAATCACTTGGATCCGACTCATGTGTAGTGTAACCTTTGATTATTTCCGCACTTTTGCACCTTTTAAGAGATTATCTTAGTTATTGTAGTAGGCCCCTCTTTTAAAGGTGATGTTACCCTCAACCCAGTAGTTTGAGTCAGCAAGGATACAATCCTAAAGGGTCGGATTATTGAAAGATAATTAATTAAGTTATTAATGCATAATGTGGTAGGCCCATCTTTTGAAGGTGACGTTACCCTCGGCTAAGTAGTCTGAGTCAGCAGGGATACAGTCCTAAGTAGCCAGGTTAAAGTATTAATAGTAGCTTACATATGAGGGGATCAAAGAGTTTGGACCCCGCCATCCAATACCAGTGGGTATTGAAGGAGGTCCTACTAAATTTGACCCAGGTCCTTGTAGGATCTATACACTGGACAAGGCAAGACTCTTACCAAACCGTTCCCTTAACCCCCGACCAAGTAGCCAACATATCTCCATATAGACCGTGGAGATATGAATGGTGAAAATATTTTATTTTATATAGACAGTAAAATAATGCCAAGACACCACGGACAAACGATAAGGAAGAATCACCTTCAACATAAGAAACTAGTTATTAAAGTCATTAATACATAACCAAATAAAAAGTGCGAAAAGATTAAAAATAAAAAGTATTACACTAGACACTTGTCTTCACCAAGTGATGTAAGAGACTTAGGCAAACATGGCCTTTGATTGTCAAGAACTCTTACGACCAATCTTGGATCCCGAGACTACTATACACACTCTATGATGGATGATGGTGGTGGTTGTGGGTTGTGATGGTGGTGGAGGGTGGGTGTAGTGTGAGAGAGGTGGTTTGCCAAGGGATGGTTTACAAATGAGCCAAGTACCCCTATTTATAGCCTGAACAGCAGCTCGGGCACGGCCCCGTGTCCACCTTCCTTCTCTTTCTTCATTAATTGCAGTTTGTCTGCATTAGTTGACCACGCCCCCATGTCCGGTGGGCACGACCCCGTGTGCAGAAGTGTATCTGTACTATCAAGATTTCCTCAGATTCTGCGAATCTTAGAGTTGACCACGGCCCCGTGTCCGCTGGGCACGCTCCCGTGGTGGGTGATAGAAGCTTCTACAACTTTGTCTTTTCTGCAGACACTTGGGCACGCCCCCATACTCACTGAGCACGGGGCGTGTTCAGCCTTCTGTCTTCTTGTTTTGCTTGGGAAGATGTTGTCGGGGGGTCGGGCATGCCACGTTTATCCCTCTTCTTATATTTTTGTTAGATTTAGCTGCCTTTTTGCTTCTTTTGTTCATTTGAGCTCATTTAATCCTGAAAATACAAAAGGAAGACAAAAGCACACTTTTCCAACATTAGTACCAAAAGGGTTAGTTTTATGCCTCATTTGATGAAATTTATATGTTGCATTTTGCACACATCACTTCAGCTTCTATCCACTTGGAAAAGTAATCAGTCATAGCAAGCATAAACACTTTTCCTCCTGGTGCCTTGAGAAGTTTGCCAACTATATCCATTCCCCATCTCATGAATGTCCAAGAACAGGATATAGGATGCAGGAGCTCTGCTGGTTGATGAAGGATATTGCTATGTCTCTGACAAGCATCACATCTCTTGGCGTAATCCACTGCATCCTTCTTCAAAGTAGGCCAATAATATCCTGTCCTAAGGATCCTTGAGAACAGTGCTCTGCCCCCAGTGTGGTTTCCATAATCTCCTTCATGAAAATCCTTTAGGACTTCTTGAATTTCAAGATCCTCAATGCACCTTAGATATGGGCCTGCAAGAGATCCTTTATACAACATGTTATTTAATATTGTAAATTGAGATAACTTGACTTTGAAAGCTCTGGGGTTTTCTCCTATGGGAATCTCTCCATGTTGTATATATCTCATGATTGGAAGGATCCAGGATCCTGAATGTTATTGTGCACCATCACTAGGTAATATTGCAGAATCCTCTACTATCTCCATAGCTGTGTGATCCTCAATAGCAGGAGTTAAGATATGCATTATGGGGATTTTAATATCCTATGGAATCTTCAATGATGATCCAAGGTTGGCCAAAGCGTCAGCTTCTGCATTTTCTTCTCTGGGTACCTGTGTTAAACTATAAGAAGCAAAATAGTCTGCAAATTTCTTGACTGTCTCTAGATATTTGATTAGTCTTTCACCTTTAACAGCATAAGAACCATTAAAGTGATTAGTAATTAACAATGAATCTACATGTACCTCAAGATACTTGATCTTCATGTGCTTAGCAATTTGCAAACCATCTATCAAGGCTTCATATTCAACCTCATTATTAGTGGTTTGAAACTCACAAGCAATGGAGTGAGGTATTATGTCCCCCTGTGGCGATTTTAGTAGTATTTCTAGTCTAGTTCCCTTGACATTTGAAGCCCCATCTGTGAAAAATATCCAAGGATCCTTAGGGGTTGTTTGGTAGCCTCTGAATGGTCATTAAGAGGCTACCTCTTATTGGAACCATTAAGAATTTTACCAATGAGAAGGTAGAAGAATGTGACATGTGATGATTTACCATTCAGAGGTTACCTCTTAACCATTCAGACTTGAGGTTACCTCTTATTCATTCAGAGGTTTTAAACCATTAAGAGGTAGCATCTGAATGATCATTAAGAGGCTACCAAACAGCCCCTTAGTCTCTTCAAGCTGTTGAACTTCTAACTATGCTTCCCTTTGTAGATCACTACTGAAATCAGCCACAAAGTTAGCTAAGGCTTGGAATTTAATGGCAGTTCTTGGCTTATATCTTATATCATAAGCACTAAGCTTCACTGCTCATTTAGCTATCCTTCCTGACGTTTTAGGTTTCTTGAGAACATTCTTAATTGGAAAGTTAGTTTTAACAATAATAGCATGAGTTTCAAAATAATGGAGTAACTTAGTAGATGCCATAATCAAAGCAAGGATAAGTTTTTCTAAATGTGAATACCTGGATTCAGCATCAAGCAAACTTTTACTTACATAATATACAGGATGTTGTGTACCTTCATGATCCTTAACAAGGACTGCACTTACTGCCTTAGAAGAGACTGCTAAATATAAGGATAATATATCCCCTTTTCTGGTTTCATTAATGCTGGGGAGCATTCTCATGCTTTTCAGTCCACTCAAATTTCTTGTTCTTTCTCAGAATGTCATAGAACTCTTTGCATTTCTCTGATGACTTTGAGATGAAACTGTTCAAGGCTGCGATCCTTCCTGTCAATCTTTGCACATCCTTGGCATTGGCAGGAGACTTAATGTTCACAATGGCCTTGATTTGCTATGGACTTGCCTCTATGCCTCTTTTTGTCACCATGTACCCTAGAAACTTTCCAGCTTTCACACCAAAGTGGCACTTGGAAGGATTTAATTTCATATTGAATTTATCAAGGATATCAAATGCTTCCTCCAAATCTCTAAGGTGATCCTCAGCTTTCTTGGACTTAACCACCATGTCATCTATATAGACTTCCATCGTGTGTCCTATTTGTTCTTTAAACATCATATTGACTAGCCTTTGGTAGGTAGCACCTACATTTCTTAGTCCAAATGACATAGCAATATAACAATAGATACCAGTTGAGGTCATAAAGGCTGTATCCTATTGATCAGATGGTTCCATCTGAATTTGTTGAAATCCAGATGAAGCATCCATGAAAGTCAACAACTCATGACCCGCAGTAGCATTCACCATGGAGTCAATGTGGGGTAAAGGGAAAGGATCCTTGGGACATGCCTTGTTTAAATCAGTAAAATCGACACATACCCTCCATTTTCCATTTTTCTTTTGAACAACAACCACATTGGCTAACCACCTTGGATACTTAACCTCTCTAATCATACCTACTCTGAGCAGTTTATCTACCTCCTCCTGGATAATGGCATTCCTCTCAGGTGCAAACATTCTCCTCTTTTGATGTATGGGTTTGAATGACCTATCAATGCCAAGCTTATGTGTAATAATATCTTTAAAAATACCTGTCATATCCTCATGCTTCCAGGAAAAGGTAGTTTTTCTATTCTTGAGGAAGGATACTAGATCCTGTTCAATGTCGTCGAGGATCCCGGATCCTATAAAAACTTTGGATTCAGGATCCTGAGTATCCATTAGGATATCTTTCACATCCTGTTCTCTTGCCCCCAGGACATCTCTTGGAGGTTACTTTAATTGCTATTGCTCCCTGGGTCTTGAAGCTGGCTTCATGGATGAAGTATAGCAATTCTTGGCTTCTTGTTGGTCACTTTCAATCTTCACTACCCCCCCCCCATGGAGTAGGGAGTTTCACACATTGATGGTATGTAGATGGAACTGCCTTCATGTCATGTATCCACGGCCTGCCAAGGATAACATTGCAACAGGATAAGCAATCTATAACACAGAATTTTTGAAATGAATTAACTCCCTCTATGTAAATGGGAAGTTTGATGTCCCCAAATGTGTTCTTGGTTTCTCCACTGAATCCTACAAGAACCGATGATCTTGGGATAATTTCTGATTCAGGGATGTTCATCTTCTTGAGTACATCAAGTTGAATGATGTTCACCGAGCTTCCTCCATCTATGAGAATCCTGCGAACAAAATGGTTAGATATAAACAAAGTAATAACAAGACCATCATGATGAGGATCCTGAATATCAACACGATCATCCTCATCAAAGGATATAACTTTCTCATGTGTAAGGATCGAGGTTCGAATGGGTCTGTCCCCATTATCCATCTTCGTCTCTTTAGCATGCCTCTTGGCTACTGAAAAGGAAGTGCCACACATGTCTGATCCTCCAGATATGAAGTTGATAATCTGTGCATCGGCAGGAGAAGCAGGAGCCCTTTCTGGAATCTTTTCAGGATCCTAGATCCTTGACTTTTTCCTTCCAAACAGCTCATTCAAATTCCCTTTGCTCAACAGGTAACCAATCTCTTTCCTGAGTGCTATGCATTCATCAGTGAGATGACCGAAATCTTCATGATATGCACACCATTTGGATTTGTCTTTTGTTACAGCTGGCTTATCACTTTTTCTGGGCCATCTTGCTTTATCACCTAGATTCTGCATTGCAAGGATTAGTTCATTCTTATCAACAGAAAATCAATATTAAAAAATGGGAGGATAATCCTCATCATCCTCTTCTTGCTCCACTGCATGCACGTTCTGGTTATCAGACCTGTTGTATGATTTGGACTTGTTGTTCCTGAAGTAGGATCCTTGCTTTTCCTGCATTGAGGATCCTGCCAGTCTTTCTTGCATCCTTTTATCATCCTCTAGGCGGATGAATCTAAGGGCCCTGGTTCTCACTTCATCAAGATTCCTGCAAGGGGTCATGACAAGATCATCATAGAACTGTGAATCCTTAAGTAAACCCATTTTGAAAGCTTCTACAGCTGTAGCTGTTTTGGCCAAAAATCAGACTAGGATAATGCAACCAAATCTTATTTTGTGAGGTGTGATGCTTGAATGAATGAATGTATGAACAACTTTTAAATGAAATGAACAAGAGACACAAGGATTTATACGAGGAAAAAGCCCTTGATCAATATATGATCTCCGGCATAAAAAACCTCGGGTGATGGAAACTACCGATTACCAACTATATTTAACAAGTAAAGGTTACAATTCGGGATGATAACAAGCTTGTTACAAGGATCACTAGTGTGCAAAATGTGAAATCGCCAATATGTTGCAGAGAGTTTTCGAGTGTGTGTGTTTGCTAACTTGTTCTTACTATTCAAGCTCGTTATCCCCTTATAAAAATGGAAATAAACTAAATAACAAACAATCCGCAAATTATGCTAGCTTCCCACGACTTCCATAACGGTCATACAAGCCATGCACGTGCAGAATAATAGAGCATATTCTCCTGGAATCTCGGCAAGACTAAGTCCCATGCAAATACCCCTGTAAAACAAGTTCAAATATAGTGGAAACAACCGTTAGTGTAAGGATAATAATGAGGATCCTGGATCCTTAAACCTGCAACGTCTTCTGAGGATCCCTAAGTCAAACAGAACTGAGGATCCGTGATCCTGGCTGCACTTGAGGATCCGTGATCCTTAGGCTTAGAAAATCCATCCCTAACAATTGCCCCCAAAATATGAGGAAGAGTCATATTTTTCAGTCTTATCCCGAACGAACTAGCCAACGTAAATATAGTCGTTATCATCTGACTAGCCATTACCATCCTGACGTCAGCGATATGACTACCTGCAAATCATCATTATAAATTCGAAATTAGAGATAAGGATCAAGAGGCATTTAAATTCGTGTGTTACTCTTCCTTTAAATCCTCATCCGGAGACTAATCAGGTATCTCTCTTCTTCCTTCTCTCTTCATTTGCTTATTCTGGTTTTCTTTTCTCTTAGAATCCATGGTGAAAATGGTTCTCCGATTCTCACCAGCCAAGGATCCAAAGAAGGATAGTCCCTTAAAAAGCCAAGGCATTATAAAAAATCCTTCATTGGAACTCTGCTGCTTTACCGACCCAGAAATCGACCGAATTCGCCATTGTTTTCCGGCGGATGCTGTCTTCAAATCTTTTGACTCTTCATTGAAGAGTGACTGGATTTCCGACACCTGAGTTGCTTTTCCAGCCACTCCCTTCTTGATAGGATTCTCTTATCCTTTCCCTGCTTTTACCCAATCCTTCTTTGCACTTACCGGCATGTGCTACATACAGGCCATGCCGATGATGTGGAGAGTATTGTATACCCTGGAAAACATCATCGAGCAAGTGGGCAAAGAAATAGGAATGTCGGAGTTGGCCGAGTTGTACAATCTTGTTAGCCACGGTTCACACTGTTTCTTGTTTAAGCACAAACCTGGTGATCCTCATCCAATCCTCAAAACTACAAAAAACGATACCCACTGGAAAAACCGTTTCTTTTTTGTAAGGAGGGACTCTATTCCGGATGGGAAAGACCTTCCCAAAAAGTGGACCACCCATGGTAGGATATAGGATCCTTATGCAAGGATCATAGGAGGACTCTGTCTCTTTTAAGGATAACCGATCCTTCTTTCTGTTTCTTTTGTGCAGCTATCTCAGTTTCTCATCTTCTAGAATCCCCTGCAACAAAGGAAAGGGTAGCTGCCTTTTGGAACCTTGATCCTGCTGTTAGAACGTTCCAGGCCAAAACAAAGGATTCACAAGAAGTATCCTCTGGTTCAGTCACCATGTCAAGTAAGTATTCACATTTATGTATGATTAAATATTTAAATAGATGTAGAATAAGGATACTTATCTGTTGTTTGCCATTTGTAGGCGCTGGAAAATCCTCAAAATCAGCTACTCTGTTCAGTGTCAGTGATCTTGAAGCATATGCTTCCCCCAAGTCTGCTAAGAAACAACCTGCTGCCAGTCCCAACATCCCAAATCCTAGGGGTGCCAGCACAAAGGGCAAGGGCGGAAAGAAAAGGAAAACTCCTGACACTCTTGAAGGCCTGCCTAATGACAACCCGAACTTTCAAGATCAGTATCTCTTCGTCACGTGATCCTGTTTCTTGTTATTCCTCTTTCACATTCCTTGCGACGATAAAAAAAATTAGGAAACACTTGTGACGGTAATATAATTATTAAATGTTTAATATGCTCGGGTATATGTCTATAAATTGGGCCGAACTTAGTGATGATATTATGATTGGGCAGCCCGTCCCATTTGATTTATATGTCTCGGGCACTATTTGTTGTGCTTAAGCCCACTATCACGGTTAAGAAGTGGACCGACCAACTAATGTTTTAAATGTATACTTAACATGTAATGCTTATTATCCCATACTCAAAAATTAAATTAAACCCTACCTTCCCCAACTTTTCATATGGCAGTAGACCCCCCCCCCCTTTGTCGAAGCCCTTCCTCTTGAAAAATCATTCCTGGTGTTTTGTTCTTTACATCAGCAGGTTAGCATGCATTGAATAATTATTTGAGTTTTTTCTTGACACTTGTTAGGATTGTAAAGAGTATTGCTACTTGATGCTTTGCATGATAAATTTGTTTGTTCATAGAAATCACGGAAAGTTCTTGGTTAAGTCTAAGAATATGATTTATGTTAGTGATCAATGATATAGGATTTTTATGAGACACAAATTGATAACATGCTAATTAGTCACTAAAACAGGCTGATTATTTTGTGCGTAGTGTTCGGACGGATTCATGATTATATGTGATTTGCAAGTAGTGGTTTTAATTTGTACATGTTTAGTGCACGCATAGATACATATGAATTGATGAAACTGTTGAAGCCTTGTGGTGAATGATGACATCTAGGGTTGTATACGGATAACAATTGCCAGACTATGTTATTTAATTTGGTTGGAACACGAATCTTGAATCAAAGGGTGGGAAATTGGGCCGTACATAGTTATTGAGCATACACACACTTAAATTGGTTAATTAGATTTGGGCCTCACATAACATTATAACTGGGCCGGTCAGGATTGGGCCTTACATGTAATTGGGGTAAGGATATCACACTTTGCTGGATTGGGTCGCATAAAGGGGCTGTGTTACACGGATGAGTTTTGGGCCGCATGTGTTACTTCACTATATATGGTAATTGAAACAATTGATTGAGTATGATAGTTGTTTCAATTTAATTTAATATGTATGTGTGTTGAATTAAGTGAACAGATAGTTAAAGTATTAGACTATTTTATATATGTATGTTAAATCAATAATGATTTGATGAATTATTTGATGTAAAACAACTTGGTTGTGAGTCAATTGTCTCGAACATATAGTAAGAATAAATAACTTTGTGTTGTATGTTACTGCCTGCCAAAAAGTATTACATTAGACATTGGATTTATTTTTGGACATTAAAATATTGAAAAACCCTACTCGTGTACTCACTATTATGACATTATACCTTAGGTCGCGAGTAACGGACTTAACATTTATTTAATGTTAGAAGTACATTATCAAACCGAGCACTCTAAGGTGAGTTCACACTCTTAAGGCATGGGATTCCTGGTGGGTTGGGAATGGGATTTAAATAGCTAAGACGAAACCTGTATATTCACCACTACTAGACTACTTACCTCCGTCCTCGGATTGGGAAGGACGCCTACACTAAACCTGCGTATTCTCGGATTGGGAAGAAAACGTACCTCCGTCCTCGGATTGGGAAGGACGCCTACATTTAACCTGCGTATTCTCGGATTGGGAAGAATACGTACCTCCGTCCTTGGATTGGGAAGGACGCCTACATTTAACCTACGTATTCTCGGTTGGGTAGAATACGTACCTCCGTCCTCGGATTGGGAAGGACGCCAATATTTATAACTAGTCTAGTGGTTTACAACACGGGGTAGCCCCCACTGATTAGGGTTTGGGAAATAAAGAAAGCTGGTTAACATATGGTTGCAAACAAACTCATGGTTTTCAATACTATTTTAAACGAACACCAACTTTGAACTCACTCAACTTTGTTGTTGATTTCTTGTTACATGCCTTGCAGGTCGTTAGGTATTTATGGAGCTTGCACGAGCAGGAGGAGTCGTTGTGGGACATGGACCGTTGTGTGCCATGTTAACATTTAAACTTATTGGACTTATGTTTTGGTTTTACGTTTTATTGCTTCCGCTGTTTAACTTGAAGTTTGGTTAACTTGTTTTTGAACCCCAATTATATTGTGTGGTTGAACTTTTATTTAATTTACTATATTGTTCAATATGATTGGTGGGTTGATCCTGGTCAGTCACGCCTCCATGCGGTGATATTCCGCTTGTGGATTTTGGGGGTGTGACAGATTGGTATCAGAGCCATTGGTTATAGCGAACTCGGTTTTTAAAAAGGGAAAAAGCTTTTTAACAAAACCAGACTATAACCTGTATAGTGCTCAACGATCCACAACGACGCTTCGCTCCACATGCAAGACTCAACATTATAGGTGATATAGTTTGTGTTTATATTGCCTGTCTATTAGTTTACATAGTGCATTGTTCATAACATGCTTAGCCAACGTAACGACTGTTGTTTTAAACTCACGTGTGCTTGCTCTCTTCTGTCTTCCCACACTTATGCACTTTCGCGACACTCCTCTCACTTATGCTTTCTTTGATGTGAAGATCATGAGTGGACGTTTGAACTTGACTCAAGCCCAGCTGACGGCTCTAATCAACGAACGAGTGGCTGAGGCACTCGCAACAGTCCCTGCAGGAGGTCAGCATGCTCAGCCTCCCGTTTGTACGTTCAAGACCTTTATGGACTGTCGACCTAGTACCTTCAGTGCTACGGAAGGAGCTGTAGGTCTTCTTCACTGCTTCGAGAAGATCGAGTCTGTTTTTAAGATGTGTGAATGGCCTGAGCCTCGTAGGGTAAAATTTGCTACTGGAACACTCGAAGGTGCTGCGTTAACTTGGTGGAAAGCACAGGTTCAATTGCTAGGGCTGGCGGTTGCTAATGCCACTCCATGGAACGACTTCAAAGAACTGATCAAAGAAGAGTACTGTAATCGTGATGACATCCACAAGCTAGAGGTGGAGTTTTTCAATTTGAAGATGACGGGGTCCGAAATCGAGGCATACACGAAGAGATCGAACGAGCTGGCTATATTGTGCCCTACTATGGTGGATCCTCCTATCAAGCGAATCGAACTGTACCTCAAGGGTCTAGTGCCATAGATTCAGAGCCATGTGACTGAGGCTAACTTTGGTACCATTCAGCAAGTCATTCGACTAGCCCATCGCCTCACTGACCAGGCAGTTGAGCAGAACAGGTTGCCCAAGCACATTAGTGCTACAACTACTTCAGATGCTCCTAGTGACAACAAGCGCAAGTGGGATGGAAATTTGAGCAAGGGTTCCACTTCAGTTCAGTCTCAGTCTCAGCAGCGAAGGACTGACGACTTCAAGAGACCTGGTCAGCAATCTTCAGGCAATCAGAATCAGGGTCAGGGTGGATACAGGGGAAATCACCCTAAGTGCAATCGATGTAATTTGCACCACAGAGGGCCGTGCAACAAGGTTCGTTGTCAGAGATGTAACAAGTTTGGTCATGAGGCCAAGGATTGTAGGAGCTCACGTCCTGCAAATCAGAATCGTCAACAGCAGCCACAAGCTCCACAGAACCAACAACAGCAACAGCAGGGTAATAAGGGATGTTATCAGTGTGGTGCTGAGGGTCACTTCAAGAGACACTATCCACAGTTGAATCAGAATTAAAACAACAACAACAACCAAGGAAATGGAAACAATGGGGGTAACAATGATGGCAACGGTGCAAGGGGACGTGTTTTCGTGATTGGTCAGGGTGAAGCAAGGAATGATCCCAACGTTGTGACGGGTAAGTTCCTATTGGATGACTTCTTTGTTTCTGTTTTATTTGATTCGGGTGCCGATACTAGTTACGTGTCCTTAAAAGTGAGTCAGATGCTTAAGAATACCCCAACACTTTTGAACACCAAGCACATTGTAGAACTAGCAAATGGTAAAAGTTTAGAGGCTGCACACATAGTTAAGGGTTGTAATCTCATTCTTGCTGATCAGACCTTCTCTATCGACCTCATTTCTATCGTTCTGGGTAGCTTTGACGTTGTTATTGGGATGGATTGGTTATCTCAACATCAAGCGGAAATTCTTTGCAATGAGAAAATTGTCCGCATCCCTCGTTCTGGTGAAGAACCCCTCGTGATTCGTGGTGACAAGAGTGGTGCAGTTGTAGGCATCATCTCTTTCCTTAAGGCCCAGAAGTGTTTACGAAAGGGCCACACAGCTATTCTAGCTCTCGTTACTGACACCTCAACGAAAGAGAAGAAGATAGAAGACATTCCGATTGTATGCGACTTCCCTGAGGTATTTCCTAAGGAATTACCTGGTCTTCCGCCCCATCGTCAAGTCGAATTTCAAATCGAACTAGCTCCTGGAGCAGCGCCCATAGCCCGTACACCTTATCGTTCGGCTCCATCAGAATTGGAAGAACTATCTACTCAACTACAAGAACTCTTGGACAAGGGTTTCATTCGTCCTAGCTCATCGCCCTGGGGAGCTCCAGTCTTATTTGTGAAGAAGAAAGACGGTACCTTCCAAATGTTTATTGACTACCGTGAACTCAACAAGGTGACCGTGAAGAATCGTTATCCTCTCCCACGTATTGATGACCTATTCGACCAGTTGCAAGGGTCAAGCTACTACTCTAAGATTGATCTGAGATCGGGGTACCATCAGCTGAGATTCCGAGACGAGGACGTCTCCAAAACAGCATTCAGGACTCGTTACGGGCACTACGAGTTTCTGGTCATGCCTTTCGGATTAACAAACGCACCTGTGGTCTTCATGGATCTCATGAATCGAGTGTGCAAACCTTACCTGGATAAGTCCGTTATTGTTTTCATCGATGATATCCTGATCTATTCTAAGAGTCAGGAGGAGCACGAACATCATCTATGACTCATTTTGGAGCTTCTTCGGGCAGAGCAGCTTTATGCTAAGTTTTCGAAATGCGACTTTTGGCTTCATGAAATCCATTTCCTAGGCCACATGGAAAACGAGGATGGGATTCATGTGGATCCATCCAAGGCTGAATCGATCAAGAACTGGCCTGCACCTCGCACGCCGACAGAAATCCGCCAATTCTTGGGTTTGGCGGGCTACTACAGAAGGTTCATCAAGGATTTCTCCAAGATTGCGCAACCTCTCACTTCGCTAACTCAGAAGGGTGTCACCTATCGCTGGGGTGATGCACAGGAATCAGCATTTCAGCACCTAAAGGAGAGACTTTGTAGCGCACCTATTCTCTCATTGCCTGAAGGCACAGACGATTTTGTGGTTTATTGCAACGCGTCCATCCAAGGACTTGGTTGTGTGTTGATGCAATGTGAGAAAGTCATTGCTTATGCATCACGCCAACTCAAGGTTCACGAAAGAAACTACACTACACACGATTTGGAGCTGGGAGCAGTTGTTTTCGCACTTAAGATATGGAGGTATTACATTTACGGTACCAAGTGCACTATCTACACCGATCACAGGGGTCTCCAGCATATCTTCGAACAGAAGGAGTTGAACATGCGACAACGTTGATGGGTCGAACTCTTGAATGATTACGAATGCGCGACCAAGTACCACCCGGGCAAAGCCAACGTTGTGGCCGATGCCCTCAGTCGAAAGGAGACTAAACCTAAGCGTGTACGTGCGTTACAGCTTACCATCCAATCTAGTCTTCCTGCTCAGATATGAGATGCTCAGATTGAAGCATTGAAGGCAGAGAACATCAGGGCTGAATCCCTGCGAGGATCGAGGAAACGATTAGAACAAAGGGAAGACGGCGCCTACTACGTGACAGGGCGCATCTGGGTACCACTTTATGGAAACTTACGCGAGCTTGTGATGGATGAAGCGCACAAGTCTTGTTACTCAGTACATCCTGGTTCGGATAAGATGTACCACGATCCCAAGACTACGTACTGGTGGCCAAGTATGAAAGCCAACATAGCAACCTACGTCAGTAAATGCTTGACTTGTGCGAGGGTCAAAATCGAGTACCAGAAACCATCAGGCCTACTTCAACAACCAGAGATACCGACATTGAAATGGGAGCAAATTTCCATGGACTTCGTTACTGGCCTGCCTAGATCTCAATGCGGAAATGATACCATTTGGGTGATCGTGGATTGACTGACCAAGTCTGCACATTTTCTGGCTATCAAGGAAACGGATAAGTTTTCTAATCTAGCAGACATCTACCTAAAGGAGGTAGTATCAAGGCACGGGGTGCCAACCTCCATCATTTCTGATCGTGACTCACGTTTTACATCTGAATTGTGGCAAGCTATGCACAAGTCCTTTGGCTCTCGATTAGACATGAGCACGACGTATCATCCATAGACGGATGGGCAGTCTGAACGCACCATCCAAACCCTTGAAGACATGCTTCGAGCATGTGTAATCGACTTTGGTAATGGCTGGGAGAAACACCTCCCGTTAGTGGAGTTTTCGTATAACAACAGTTACCACACCAGTATCCAGGCTGCCCCGTTTGAGGCATTGTACGGGCGTAAGTGCCGATCACCTCTTTGTTGTGGAGAGGTTGGTGACAGCCAAATCACTGGCCCAGAACTCGTCGTAGACACAACCGAGAAGATTGCTCAGATACGACAACGAATGGCGGCAGCTCGCGACCGTCAGAAAAGCTACGCGGATAAGCGCAGGAAACCACTCGAGTTCCAGGTTGGGGATCGAGTGCTACTCAAAGTCTCACCTTGGAAATGTGTTGTTCGTTTTGGTAAACGAGGCAAACTCAACCCGCGATATGTCAGACCTTTCGAAATCATTGAGAAAATTGGCAAGGTGGCCTACAAGCTGAATCTACCTGAAGAACTCAGCGGAGTTCACAACGTTTTCCACGTGTCAAATCTGAAGAAGTGTCTGTCAGATGAGACCCTCATAGTTCCTCTCAAGAAGCTCACTATCGATGATCAGCTGCGATTCGTCGAGGAACCAGTAGAGATTACTGACCGAGATATTAAGATTCTCAAGCGTACCAGAATACCTCTTGTTCCAGTTCGTTGGAACTCCCGTCGTGGCCCAGAGTTTACCTGGGAACGAGAAGATCAAATGAAACACAAGTATCCCCAATTGTTTGAGAAAAGTGCAACCACTACTGAGGCTGAAGCTACTGCTGAATTTCGGGATGAAATTCCAAATCAACGGCGGGATGATGTGACATCCCAGGAAAACCAGGAAACCACGCAACTTAACTAGCTTACTCGGTAACTACGTGCTAAATTTTGGGACAAAACTTCTTTCAAGTTGGGGGGTGATGTGACAACCCGAACTTTCAAGGTCAGTATCTCTTCGTCACGTGATCCTGTTTCTTGTTATTCCTCTTTCACATTCCTTGCGATGATAAAAAAATTAGGAAACACTTGTGACGGTAATATAATTATTAAATGTTTAATATGCTCGGGTATATGTCTATGAATTGGGCCGAACTTAGTGATGATATTATGATTGGGCAGCCCGTCCCATTTGATTTATATGTCTCGGGCAATATTTGTTGGGCTTAAGCCCACTATCACGGTTAAGAAGTGGACCGCCCAACTAATGTTTTAAATGTATACGTAACATGTAATGCTTATTATCCCATACTCAAAAATTAAATTAAACCCTACCTTCCCCAACTTTTCATTCGGCAGTAGACCCCCCCCCCCTTTGTCGAAGCCCTTCCTCTTGAAAAATCGTTCCTGGTGTTTTGTTCTTTACATCAGCAGGTTAGCATGCATTGAATAATTATTTGAGTTTTTTCTTGATACTTGTTAGGATTGTAAAGAGTATTGCTACTTGGTGCCTTGCATGATAAATTTGTTTGTTCATAGAAATCACGGAAAGTTCTTGGTTAAGTCTAAGAATATGATTTATGTTAGTGATCAATGATATAGGATTTTTATGAGACACAAATTGATAACATGCTAATTAGTCACTAAAACATGCTGATTGTTTTGTGCGTAGTGTTCGGACGGATTCATGATTATATGTGATTTCCAAGTAGTGGTTTTAATTTGTACATGTTTAGTGCACGCATAGATACATATGAATTGATGAAACTGTTGAAGCCTTGTGGTGAATGATGACATCTAGGGTTGTATATGTATAACAATTGCCAGACTATGTTATTTAATTTGGTTGGAACATGAATCTTGAATCAAAGGGTGGGAAGTTGGGCCGTACACAGTTATTGAGCATACACACACTTAAATTGGTTAATTAGATTTGGGCCTCACATAACATTATAACTGGGCCGGTCAGGATTCGGCCTTACATGTAATTGGGTAAGGATATCACACTTTGCTGGATTGGGCCGCATAAAGGGGCTGTGTTACACGGATGAGGTCTGGGCCGCATGTGTTTCTTCACTGTATATGGTAATTGAAACAATTGATTGAGTATGATAGTTGTTTCAATTTAATTTAATATGTATGTGTGTTTAATTAAGTGAACAGATAGTTAAAGTATTAGACTATTTTATATATGTATGTTAAATCAATAATGATTTGATGAATTATTTGATGTAAAACAAGTTGGTTGTGAGTCTATTGTCACGAACATATAGTAAGAATAAATAACTTTGTGTTGTGTGTTACTGCCTGCCAAAAAGTATTACATTAGACATCGGATTGTTTGGACATTAAGATATTGCAAAACCCTACTCGTGTACTCACTATTATGACATTATACCTTAGGTTGCGAGTAACGGACTTAACATTTATTTAACGTTAGAAGTACATTATCAAACCGAGCACTCTAAGGTGAGTTCACACTCTTAAGGCATGGGATTCCCGGTGGGTTGGGAATGGGATTTAAATAGCTAAGACGAAACCTGTATATTCACCACTACTAGACTACTTACCTCCGTCCTCGGATTGGGAAGGACGCCTACACTAAACCTGCGTATTCTCAGATTGGGAAGAATACGTACCTCCATTCTCGGATTGGGAAGGACGCCTACATTTAACCTGCGTATTCTCGGATTGGGAAGAATACGTACCTCCGTCCTTGGATTGGGAAGGACGCCTACATTTAACCTACGTATTCTCGGTTGGGTAGAATACGTACCTCCGTCCTCGGATTGGGAAGGACGCCAATATTTATAACTAGTCTAGTGGTTTACAACACGGGGTAGCCCCCACTGATTAGGGTTTGGGAAATAAAGAAAGCTGGTTAACATATGGTTGCAAACAAACTCATGGTTTTCGATACTACTTTAAACGAACACCAACTGTGAACTCGCTCAACTTTGTTGTTGATTTGTTGTTACATGCCCTGCAGGTCGTTAGGTATTTATGGAGCTTGCACGAGCAGGAGGAGTCGTTGTGGGACATGGACCGTTGTGTGCCATGTTAACATTTAAACTTATTGGACTTATGTTTTGGTTTTACGTTTTATTGCTTCCACTGTTTAACTTGAAGTTTGGTTAACTTGTTTTTGAACCCCAATTATATTGTGTGGTTGAACTTTTATTTAATTTACTATATTGTTCAATATGATTGGTGGCTTGATCCTGGTCAGTCATGCCTCCATGCGGTGATATTCCGCTTGTGGATTTTTGGGGTGTGACATGCCTCTCATCCAGCACCAGTTTGAAGAATACGTCTCTGAGGTAAGGATCACAGATCCTTAAATCGGATCTTCCCATACTAAGGATAATGGACCCTGACATGTCTTTCCCTTTCGCAGAAATTTGCTGAGATCCAGATGCTCCTGGATTCATATGCTGAAGAGGCTGAGCAAAAGCATTTGGACTTCCAGAAGTTGTTCCTGGCAAAGGATAAGACCATCTCCTCCCTCGAGAAGGACCTCAATCTAGTGAAGAAAGAGCTGGTTATGACCCAAATCACGGCTCAATAGGAGAAAGAGGAGATGATGGAAGGAGCCAAACTTTATGCCACAATAGCCATGCTCAAGATCAAACTTCAAATGGCAAAGGAAGTAGAGGATCCTAAGTTTGACAGGACTGCCTGGGACCAACAAGGCTGGAAGATTAAGCTGGCTGAGCTAGATGATGAAGAGGTTCTGGCGATTGAAGCTGGTGGTAGCGGGTTGAAGGATCAGGCTGAGGAGGCAGCGGCTGGTGGTGATGCAGCGAAGGTGTGAGCTGCACAAATGGGCAATGATGGAAATTTCTAGACGCGGCCGGAGCCCATTTTTTATGGTTTAAGTTTTTTTTTGGTTGTTGATGTTTTAAAACAATGGTCTGTACTTAAACAATAGTATTTAGGTTTAAGGATCACTGATCCTTCGAACAATAGGTAGGATGACAATTGGTGGAGGGATCCTCTGTTTGGGGGATGAAGCCATTGTTATCATGCCGTCTTTCTATTCCTACATAACTTAGAACTTATTATCATGGACACCCTTCACCTACCCCAGTGGACGGGCCACGTATTGCTGGTAGATGCTTGGGGTAGGTAATTTTGACAACCTTTGAAGGGTTTAACTTTTGATAAATAAATAAAACCTTAATCTTTTGGCTATTATGTGTTGTTAATGTTGTATATCTTTGCCTTTCAACTGTTATGATACAATCTCCTTGAATTCACAAGTTAAGACTGAAAATATATATTGGATTATGTCAAATATTTTAGGATATGATCAAGGGTCTGATACAATCTCCTTGAATTCACAAGTTAAGACTGAAAATATATATTGGATTATGTCAAATATTTTAGGATATGATCAAGGATCAAATATCCTATAATCGAAAAGTTTAAAAAAGTGATGTAATTTTAGGATCATATATCATGTTGTCAAAGAATAAGGGTGACTTAAATAAATCAAGAATAACATAAAGGTAAATAAGGATCATACCTGAGAATCCAAGTTAGGATCCTAAATCTTTAATACTTACAATCAAGATAACCAAAAGACAAACCTTAGTAAAAGGTTAGGATCCAGGATCCTTAACTGTTTAGCTTTGGAAAACCTGAAACATAACATAACTTGGGACTAAGCCAATATAAAAGAAGAGTTAGTAACTGGGGACAAGCCCAACAATTTGGGGACAAGCCCAATAAACTGGGGACAAGCCAAAAAAACTGGGGACAAGCCCAAAGGATCTTGTGTAAACTGGAGTATGGCCCTCACTGGCGACTATCCAAACTTAGTGACATGAAAATGCCAAAACCTTAGCTAAGTGAAAACGTTAGAAACCTTAGGAATGGATGTATGGTATGTCTACCATTATATGTAGGATCCTGAATACAGCCAGTACAATGAAATTGTCAGCCCCTAAAGTGGGTACTGGTCCCATTGCCTTGAACTGCACCAGGATCATCGTACGCTACTGGCGAAGCTGGGGACAGGCCCAATAAACTGGGGACAAGCCCAAAAAACTGGGGACAAGCCCATAAAACTGGGGACAAGCCTATAAAACTTAGGAGACTTCTGTGGATACTCGATCCTTTGTCAAGGATATATCATTCTTCTGCAAAACTCAGAACTAAGTGAAAGAAGGATAAAGGATCCAGGATCCTTCTCCTTGTAAACAAGTTAATTAAGGAATTAGATAAATTGAGATTAGATCATTACCAGAGTGAGGATCATCTAACCTCTAAGGATCCTTCATGGATCTCGGATACGAAAATAGCTAAGGATTCTGGATCCTTATTACATGAAGTATCTCTTCAAGTGGACAACATTCCAAGCTCTTGGTAGCAAATCACCTTCCATTGTTAATAGTCGATATGCCCCCTTTTCTGCCTCAGCTTCAATAAGGTAGGGGCCCTCCCACTTTGGTGCTAACTTGCCATCAGCAGGATTTGTGGTATTTTGGAATGTTTTGCTAAACACCATATCACCAACTTGAAACCTCCTGATCCTGACATTCTTGTTATAAGCTCCAGCCATCCTTTGTTGATAACTAGCCATTCTTATTCTTGCCAAATCCCTGAGTTCTTCTATGGTATCCAGGTCGTGAACCAAGTTTTCAGCATTTCCTTCAGGATCACAGATGCTTGTTCTTGCAGTAGGAACCACCATTTCTGTAGGGATCACTGATTCTGCTCCAAACACTAAAGAAAATGGAGTTTGGCCAGTAGCATTCTTGAGAGTTGTTCTATTAGCCCATAGCACATAAGGTAGCTCTTCTGCCCATTTTCCTTTCTTGGATCCAAGCTTCTTCTTCAAGTTGTTGATGAAGATTTTGGTGGATGATTCTGCTTGACCATTAGCTTGTGGGTGGACTGGTGTTGATGTTATCATCTTAATCCCCCAGTTGTCACAAAAGTTAGTAGTTCTACCAAACAATTTCAGAGGGAATACCAAATCTGGTAATAATGTTTCTTTTAATAAAGGATATCACTTCTTTTTCTCTGACTTGAGCAAAGGCTTCAGCTTCTATCCACTTGGAAAAGTAATCAGTCATGGCAAGCATAAACACTTTTCCTCCTGGTGCTTTGGGAAGTTTACCAACTATATTCATTCCCCATCTTATGAATGGCCAAGAAGAGGATATAGGATGCAGGAGCTCTGCTGGTTGATGAAGGATATTGCTATGTCTCTGACAAGCATCACATTTCTTGGCATAATCCACATCATCCTTCTTCATAGTAGGCAAATAGTATCCTGTCCTAAGGATCCTTGAGAACAATGCCCTGCCCCCAGTGTGGTTTCCACAATCTCCTTCATGAAAATCCTTTAGGACTTCTTGAATTTCAGGATCCTCAATGCACCTTAGATATGGACCTACAAGAGATCGTTTATATAACATGTTATTTAATATTGTAAATTGAGATACCTTGACTTTGAAAGCTCTAGGATTTTCTCCTGTAGGAATCTCTCCATGTTATATATATCTCATGATTGGAAGGATCCATGATCCTGAATGAGATTGTGCATCATCACTAGGTATGATTGCAGAATCCTCTCCTATCTCTATAGCTATGTGATCCTCAATAGCAGGAGCCAAAATATGGATGATAGGAATTTTAATGTCCTCTGGAATCTTTAATGATGATCCAAGATTAACCAATGCATCAGCTTCTGCATTCTCTTCCCTAGGTACCTGTGTCAAACTAAAGGAAACAAAAGAGAGTGCCAATTCCTTGACTATCTCTAGATATTTGATTAGTCTTTCACATTTAATAGCGCAGGAAGAGTATCCAAGGATCCTTGGTTTCTTCAAGCTGTTGGACTTCTAACTCAGCTTCCCTTTGTAAATCACTACTGAAATCTGCCACAAAGTCAGCTAAGGCTTGGGATTTAATGGCAGTTCTTGGCTCATATCTTATGTCATAAGCACTAAGTTTCACTACCCATTTGGCCATCCTTCCTGACATCTCAGGTTTCCTGAGAAAGTTCTTAATTGGAAAATTAGCCTTAACAATGATAGCATGAGTTTCAAAATAATGGCGTAATTTAGTAGATGCCATAATCAAAGCAAGGATAAGTTTTTCTAAATGTGAATACCTGGATTCAGCATCAAGCAAACTTTTACCTACATAATATATAGGATATAGTAGACCTTCGTGATCCTTAACAAGGACTGCACTTACTGCTTTAGAAGAGACCGCCAAATATAAGGATAATATATCCCCTTTTTCTGGTGTCATTAAGGCAGGAGCTGAGGATAGGTAATCCTTAAGGGCTTTGAGAGCATTCTCATGCTTTTCAGTCCACTCAAATTTCTTGTTCTTTCTCAGAATGTCATAGAATTCCTTGCACTTTTCTGATGACTTTGATATGAACCTGTTCAAGGCTGCGATCCTTCCTATCAACCTTTGCACATCCTTGGCATTAGCAGGAGATTTGATATTCACAATCACCTTAATTTGCTCTGGACTTGCCTCTATGCCTCTTTTTGTTACCATGTAGCCTAGGAACTTGCCTGCTTTAACACCAAAGTGGCACTTTGAAGGATTCAATTTCATATTGAATTTGTCAAGGATATCGAATGCTTCCTCCAGGTCTCTAAGGTGATTCTCAGCTCTCTTGGACTTAACCACCATGTCATCTATATAGACTTCCATAGTGTGTCCAATTTGCTCCTTAAACATCATATTGACTAGCCTTTGATAAGTAGCACCTGCATTTCTTAGTCCAAATGGCATAGCAATATAACAATAGATACCAGTTGGGGTCATAAAGGCTGTATCCTCTTGATCAGATGGTTCCATCTGAATTTGCTGAAATCCAGATGAAGCAAACATGTAAGTCAACAACTCATGACCCGCGGTAGCATCCACCATGGAGTCAATGTGGGGCAATGGGAAAGGATCCTTGGGACATGCCTTGTTTAAATCAGTAAAATCGACACATACCCTCCACTTTTCATTTTTCTTTTGAACAACAACCACATTGGCTAACCATCTTGGATACTTAACCTCTCTTATCATACCTGCTCTGAGCAACTTATCTACCTCTTCCTAGATAATGGTATTCCTTTCAGGTGCAAACTTTCTCCTCTTCTGATGTATGGGTTTGAATGACCTATCAATGCCAAGCTTGTGAGTAATTATATCTTTAGAGATACCTGTCATGTCTTCATGCTTCCAGGAAAATGTAGTTTTTCTCTTCTTGAGGAAGGATACCAAATCCTGTTCGATGTTGCTGAGGATCCCGGATCCTATGAAGACTTTGGATTCAGGATCCTAAGGATCCATAAGGATATCTTTCACATCTTGTTCTCTTGCCTCCAGGACATCTCTTGGAGGATGCTTTAATTGCTATTGCTCCCTGGGTCTTGAGGCTGGTTTCATCGATGAAGTATAGCAATTCTTAGCTTCTTGTTGATCGCTCTCAATTTTCACCACACCCCATGGACTGGGAAGCTTCACGCATTGATGATATGTAGATGGGACTGCTTTCATGTCATGTATCTATGGCCTGCCAAGGATAACATTGCAACAGGATAAGCAATCTATAACACAAAATTTCTGAAAAGAATTAAGTCCCTCTATGTAAATGGGAAGCTTAATGTCCCCCAATGTATTCTTAGTTTCTCCGCTGAATCCCACGAGAACTGATGATCTTGGGATAATCTCTGATACCGGGATATTCATCTTTTTGAGGACATCGAGTTGAATGATGTTGACTGAGCTTCCTCCATCTATCAAGATCCTGCGAACAAAATGATTAGATATAAACAAAGTAATAACAAGACCGTCATGATGAGGATCCTGAACATCCACACGATCATCCTCATCAAAAGTTATAACTTTTTCCTGTGTAACAGTAGAGGTTCGGATGGGTCTATCCCCATTATCCATCTTGGTCTCCTTGGCATGCCTCTTGGCTGCTGAAAAGGAAGTGCCACATATGTCTGGTCCACCAGATATGAAGTTGATATTTTGTGCATCAGCAGGAGGAGCAGGAGCTCTTTCTGGAACTTTTTCAGGATCCTAGATCCTTGACTTTTTTCTTCCCAAGAGCTCCTTCAAATGCCCTTTGCTTAACAAGTAACCAATCTCTTTTCTGAGTGCAATACATTCTTTAGTGAGATGACCGAAATCCTCATGATATGCACACCATTTGGATTTGTCTTTTGTTGCAGCTGGCTTATCACTTTTTCTGGGCCATTCTGCATTGCAAGGATCAGTTCATCGTTATCAACAGAAAAATAATATTTAGAAATGGGAGGATAATCCTCATCATCCTCTTCCTGTTCTACTGCATGCACGTTCTGATTGTCAGACTTGTTATAAGATTTGGACTTGTTATTCCTGAAGTAGGATCCTTGCTTTTCCTGCTTCGAGGATCCTGCCAGTCTTTCTTGGATCCTTTTATCATCCTCTAATTGGATGAATCTAAGTGCTCTGGTTCTCACTTCATCAAGATTCCTGCAAGGGGTCATGACAAGATCATCATAGAACAATGAATCCCTAAGTAAACACATTTTGAAGGCTTCTACAACCGCAGCAATATCCAAATTAGGAATATCTAAGGATTCTTTACTGAATTTAGTAATATAATCTCTAAGTGATTCATTTTGACCTTGTGTTATCCTGTATAGATCACTAGTTAAACGTTCAAATTCTCTACTGCATGAGAATTGGCTATTAAACAGATTAACTAGATTAGCAAATGAAGTAATAGAGTAAGGGGAAGACTTAGCAGCCATTTAAGAGCTGATCCTGTTAATCTGGATCCAAAACCCTTGCATAGACATGCTTTTTTTAACCTCTCCGGGATGGGATTGATCTCCATCCTTTCTCTATATTGAGCTACATGTTCTTCTGGATCCGTTGAGCCATCATATAGCTTCATGGTTGGTATTTGGAACCTCTTTGGAATTTCTGCATCACAAATAGGTGGTGCAAAACAAGATATCTTGTGGCTTCCATCTGCAATTTCAGGAATGGGCTTAACCACTCCTGGAACGCTGGATATCATATCCTTCAATTTCTGTAATTCCCTAGCCATAACTTGGTTGATACCTGTATCCTGCACAAAGCCATGGTTAGTATTATAAGAATTATTCAAATTGTTACCTCCTGAAGGATTCAAGTTTGAAACTCCAGATGTGAATCCATATTGGCGGGATTCTGGTATAATTGAGGGACCAGATGAAACAATAGTTTGCATAGGCATGAAGTCTCCTAGATGAACATCTGAACTTTCGAGCTGTACACTCCTTAAGAATCCTTGATCTTGAAAGATGTTGGATCCCTGATGCACCGAAACTGGGGGTCTTGGAGGATACTCCATGGATCCATAAACCTGAGATGAGGATCTCTGAACCAGAGAGGAGGATCCTTGAACCTGGAAGGGTCCCTGATCCTGAAATGAGGATCCTTGACCCTGAGAGGATCCTTGGACCTGAGAGGAGGATCCTTGAACCTGGAAGGATCCCTGACCCTGGGACGAGGATCCTTGAACCGTCTGCACTCCCACATATCTTCTGGAACTGAAAAAGGATCCCTGATGCTGAAACAAAGATCCTGACGGCTGAAAGTAGGATCCCTGAGCTTGCGTTATTGCCGATGATCCAAAACGCATTCCCAATGATCCACCTTGAAACTGGACATCAGCTGCAGCAGAGTGTTGGGCAGTTATGGCCGGAGTGTCAAAATTCAGTGATCTCGGAATCAATAGAGAGTGATCCTCCGCTGGTCTCTTAAATTTCTTGATGTCATCAATCTCTCGAAGCATCCTGTCTTTAGTTTTGTCCTGATGTTGCATGTAGTCCCTCATCTGCAAAATCAAAGAATAAAGATCATTGTTAGTAGGGCCAGAAGTAACAGCAGAAGTTGGTGGTTTTGAGAAAACGTGGCTTTGTTTCTTCGTAGCATTTTCAGCATTCTTCTGGGATCCAAAAGGTGCTGGAGGCAAAGGTGGGATGCCCTATGAAGAAGTGATCGCCGGCATGGAACTTGAAGTGTTCTTCGCTGAAGAAGCCATGTGGTTGAAGGTGATCAACCGAAATGATCAGAATGAACAAAATTTCTTAGAAATGAAGCACCAATTGCCCCACGGTGGGCGCCAAACTATTTTGGTCAAAAATCAGACTAGGATAATGCAACCAAATCTTATTTTGTGAGGTGTGATGCTTGAATGAATGAATGTATGAACAACTTGTAAATGAAATGAACAAGAGACACAAAGATTTATACGAGGAAAAAGCCCTTGAGCAATATATGATCTCCGACATAAAAAACCTCGGGTGATGGAAACTACCGATCACCAACTATATTTAACAAGTAAAGGTTACAATTCGGGATGATAACAAGCTTGTTACAAGGATCACTAGTGTGCAAAATGTGAAATTGCCAATATGTTGCAGAGAGTTTTCAAGTGTGTGTGTTTATTAACTTGTTCTTACTATTCAAGCTCGTTATCCCCTTATAAAAATGGAAATAAACTAAATAACAAACAATCCGCAAATTGTGCTAGCTTCCCACGACTTCCATAACGGTCATACAAGCCATGCACGTGCAGAGTAATAGAGCATATTCTCCTGGAATCTCGGCAAGACTAAGTCCCATGCGAATACCCCTGTAAAACAAGTTCAAATATAGTGGAAACAACCGTTAGTGTAAGGATAATAATGAGGATCCTGGATCCTTAAATCTGCAACGTCTTCTGAGGATCCCTAATTCAAACAGAACTGAGGATCCGTGATCCTGGCTGCACTTGAGGATCTGTGATCCTTAGGCTTAGAAAATCCATCCCTAACAATAGCTATATCTAGATTAGGAATTTCTAAGGATTCTCTACTGAACTTAGTGATATAATCTCTAAGTGATTCATTTTGACCTTGTGTTACCCTATATAGATCACTAGTTAAACGTTCAAACCTTCTACTACATGAGAATTGGCTATTAAACAAATTAACTAGATTAGCAAATGAAGTAATAGAGAAAGGGGGGAGACTTAGCAGCCATTTAAGAGCTGATCCTGTCAGTGTGGATCCGAAACCCTTGCATAGACATGCTTCTTTTAACCTCTCAGGAATGAGATTGATCTCCATTCTCTCTCTGTATTGAGCTATATGCTCTCCCGGATCTGTTGTACCATCGTAGAGCTTCATGCTTGGTATTTGAAATCTCTTTGGTATCTCTGCATCACAAATAGGTGGTGCAAAGCGAGATATCTTGTGGCTTCCATCTGGAATTTCAGGAATGGGCTTAACCACTCCTGTAACACTAAATATCATATCCTTGAGTTTCTGCAATTCTTTAGCCATAGCTTGGTTGATGCTTGTATCCTGCACAAAGCCATGGTTAGTATTACAAGAATTATTTAAAGTGTTACCTCCTGAAGGATTCAAGTTGGAATTCCTGATGTGAATCCATATTGGTGAGACTCTGGTATGATTGAGGGACAAGATGAAGCAATAGTTTGCATAGGTATGAAGTCTCCCAAATGAATCTCTGAACTTTTGGGTTCTGCACTTCTTAAGGATCATTGGTCTTGAAAGATATTGGACCCTTGATACACCGAGACTGGGGGTCTTGGAGGATAATCCATAGATCCGTAAACCTAAGATGAGGATCTCTGAACCTGAGAGGATTATCCTTGAACCTGAGAGGAGGATCCTTGAACCTGAGAAGAAGATCCTTGACCCTGGAATGAGGATCCTTGAACCATCTGCGCTCCCATATATCCTCCAGAACTGAAAAAGGATCCTTGATGCTGGAAGGAGGATCCCTATGGCTGAAGAGAGGATCCTGAAGGCTGAAAGTAGGATCCTTGAGCATGTGTCATTGCCGATGATCCATAACGCATTCCCAATGATCCACCCTGGTACTGGACATCTAATGCTGCAGAGTGTTGGGCAGTTATGACTGGAGTGTCGAAATTCAGTGATCTCGGCATCAAAGGAGAGTGATCCTCCGCTGGTGTCGCAGGCCCCGCCCCCTAATCTATCATGGGAACGGGCGGCCGCGAGACCAGTTGTGGTGGTATCATTTTGTTTATCAATTTGGCAGCGGAAATTTCATCAGGACCGTAGTTAGGAAATGTTTATCAGAGTAAAACCACCATATTTTATATTAATAATCACATGGGTAAAATCCAAGTTTCTTATTACAAACTGATTTATAGAGATAATCTCCATTTTATTGAATAAAACATCTTCTTTTATTTAGGTAACTTTTATAACCACTTTTCCAAGCCTTCAGTGCTGTTCAGCTGGCTTTCTTCTAGTTGGCTCTTACATTTTGTTACCTGGAACATGTTTAAAAACATTTGTTAGTGGGAAATACTGGTGAGTGAATCCCAGTTTAATCAAGAAGAGTTTTATCCATTAACACAGTATTGAGAGCGATCACAATGTTTATTTCTACACAATTACTCATTCAGTACTGTCAATCCTGACTGGTGGGTCATATTACACATTGGCTAACTCGTTGTCTAATTGTAACGTGTTCCACATTATGTATACAAAACCCCAACATACCGGCAGTAATTGAAGAACTACAAAGACTCAATAACTGCTTAATCATATTGTAAAACATTTAAGGTTTTGTAAAACAGTTACAAATAGTTTTACAAAAAGAGGATAAACTCACATTGATGTCTTAGACTTCTTTTAAGGTTTCCTGGAGATTTATCTATAATTTACACAAATGTACATATGTTAGTATAATAACCAGTGTTGTAAAAGTCGGATTACTCGGCCGAGTACTCGGTCCTCGGACCCCCTCCGAGGCGACTTCCTCCTAGGCGGTCTCAATTAGTCGGCCTCGGGATTACTCAGGAGTACTCGGTGCCTAGTCGGCCTAGTCGGTCTAGGCGGTCAACGTGGTTTGTTGACTTTTAATCGGTCAAACTCGGTCAAAATCGGCCTACTCGGCCTTGTACTCGGACTACTCGGCCTTGTACTCAGACTAGTCGGACTTGTATTCAGAATATTTGAACTTTAAACATGTTTCATTTTAAATTATACTCAGTTGACATGAATTATGCTTATTTTAACACATAAATAATATATAACAATTAATTTTCTTTATATTTACCATGTCCGCGTACTCCCCGAGTACTCCGATTACTCTCAACTCCCCAGTCGGACGACTAGGGACCGCCTAGCGACTTTTACAACACTGATAATAATTATTTATATTAACGATACCCTCCCCGAGACGACATTCCAACGACTACATCGGGGAGAACCACGACAGCCGTTACGGAACCCTAGATCAATCAGGCAGCGTATCTAATACGTAACCGGGGTTATAATACTTACAACAGAGCAGAACTTTGTTAATTAGGGGGTATTATACCCGAGTATTATATCTATTATTCAGAATTTGAGAGAGAAAAAGAAAATGAGTGACGTAAACTGCAGGCCTGAGCTCCCACTTTATAGGACCTCATTTCGAGTTTTACGCGGCCCGCGTAAGGTGTAGCCAAGGGCTACGCGGACCACGAGGAACTACGTGTCCGTTGTAGGGTTGCCGAGTCAGCCCTAGACTCGCCACGATGATGACACGTGGCAGCACCGGGGCTCGCCTGAGTCTGGAGCTGTCGCGCCCCGCGTAAGATGTAGCTAATGGCTACGCGGCCCGCGAGCGTTTAAAAATTTTTGTTTTTAATTATTTTTAATGAAATTAAAGGTATTCGGGGCCCGTTTTCACATACGGGGTGTATTTTAGGACATATTGAGATATTTTAAATATATTAGGGCATTAGAAAAATTCAGGAGGGTTGTTATATCCTCCCCACCTTGTTTTAGAACTCTTCCTCGAGGTCTACTGGAACAAGTGTGGATACTTTGCATTTCTGATTCAAGTTCCTATGTGTATTCTGGTCCTCTTTTGGAGTCCCACTTCACTTTGACCCGAACTAATCTCTTATGTTTGAGATTCTTAACTTTCCTGTCTTTAATTTGTAGAGGTCTTTCTACAAATTTTAACTGTTCATTTACCTCTATATCCTTAAGAGGTATTATTAATGATTCATCAGCTAAGCATTTCTTGAGATTAGATACATGAAATACATCATGTATTCCTGCCATTTCCTCTGGCAGTTGTAGCTGATAGGCTACAGGTCCTATTCTTATAATAATCTCAAAGGTCCAACATACCTGGGGCTTAGCTTTCCCCTCTTTATGAATCTTACCACTCCTTTCCAATGAGAGACTTTTAATAATACTTTATCTCCTACTTGAAATTCCAACGGCTTTCGCCTGTTATCAGCATAACTCTTTTGTCGATCACGTGCTGCTTTCAGTCGTTCCTTGACTTGAATGATTTTGTCTATTGTTTCTTGTACTATCTCAGGTCCAGATAGTTGCTTTTCTCCAATTTCTGCCCAACAAACTGGCGTTCGGCACTTTCGTCCATAAAGTGCTTCGAATGGTGCATCATTGATACTTGTTTGATAACTATTATTATAAGAAAATTCTATCAATGGTAAGTGATCGTCCCAATTACCTCTGAAATCAATTACACAAGCTTTAAGCATGTTCTCCATTGTCTGAATTGTCCTTACGCTTTGTCCGTCCGTTTGGGATGATAAGCTGTGCTTAGATTTAACTTGGTTCCCATTGCTTTTTGGAAACTTGTCCAAAAATGAGAGGTAAAACGACTATCTCTGTCAGAAACAATCGATAGAGGAATTCCATGTAAAGAAACTACTTCATTTACATATAATTTAGCTAATTGTTCCATACTGAAAGTTTCCTTCATTGGTAGGAAATGAGCTGACTTGGTTAGCCTGTCTATCATCACCCAGATTGTATTATTACCTTTTCTTGTTTTGGGTAATTTGGTAACAAAATCCATTGTTATTAATTCCCATTTCCAAACAGGCATTTCTAATTGTTGCAATAAACCTGAAGGTTTATGATGTTCAGCTTTGACTTGTGAACAGGTTAAACACTTGGCAACATATGCTGCTATATCCTTTTTCATTCCTATCCACCAAAAATTCTTTCTTAGATCCTGATACATCTTATCACTTCCAGGATGCATCGTATACTTAGACCTATGGGGTTCTTCTAATATACGGTGGCGTAGGTTTCCTAATTTAGGTATCCACATCATTTTCTTATGGAATCTCCAAATTCCATCTGTTCCTCGTTCTAATTCTTTAATCATTCCTTTCAACTTTTCAGTATCATCCTTGATTGCTGATTCTTATGCCTTTCTAATCTGTTCATTTAAATCTACTTGCAGATTTAATTTAAGTGAACGTACTCTTTCTGAATTTCATGATACTTTCGGCTTAAAGCATCAGCAACTACATTTGCCTTTCCTGCATGATACTGGATATCACAATCATAATCACTAAGCATTTCCATCCAGCATCTTTGTCTCATATTCAACTCCTTTTGCCTGAAGACATGCCTTAAACTCTTATGGTCTGTGAAAATGGTAAACTTACTACCATATAGGTAACGTCTCCAAATCTTAAGGGCAAAAACTATAGCTCCTAACTTTAGATCATGGGTTGAATAATTCTTTTCATGATTCTTAAGCTGTCTAGAAGCGTAAGCTATAACCTTTTGACGTTGCATCAATACACATCCATAACCTAACTTAGAAGTGTCACAATAGATTACAAAATCTTCAGTTCCTTCTGGTAATGCTAGTATGGGTGCATGGGTTAATCTTTGCTTAAGGATTCTAAAAGCTTCTTCTTGTTTTGGTCCTCATTCAAGCCTAACGGACTTACAGGTTAACTTAGTTAAGGGAATGGCTATTCTAGAAAAATCTTGAATAAATCTTCTATAATAACCGGCCAATTCTAAGAAACTTCTAACCTCGGTTGGTGATTCAGGGGTTTTCCATTTGGCCATCACCTCGATCTTGGTGGGATCTACATGAATTCCTTCATGATCAACTAGATGTCCGAGAAATTGTACATGTTCTAACCAAAACTCACACTTCGAAAACTTAGCATAAAGCTTCTCTTTTCTCAATAACTTAGAAGTGCGTGCAAATGCTTTGCATGTTCCTCTTTATTCTTAGAGTAAATGAGAATATCATCTATAAAGACAATTATGAATTTATCCAAATATGGCTTACATATTCGGTTCATCATGTCCATGAATGCAGCTGGGGCATTGGTTAAACCAAATGGCATGACAGTAAATTCATAATGGCCATACCTTATTCTAAAGGCGATCTTAGGAATGTCCTCTTCCTGTACCTTTAATTGATGATTTCCTGACCTTAAATCGATTTTAGAGAAAAAATTTGGGCTCCTTGCTACTGATCAAACAGATCATCAATTCTTGGTAATGGATACCGATTCTTAATTGTGACCTTATTCAATTCACGGTAGTCAATGCACATACTCATTGATCCGTCCTTCTTTTTAACGAATAAGATCGGCGCTCCCCAGGGTGATGAACTTAGCTGTATGAATCCTTTCTCTAACAATTCACCTAATTGTTTCTTTAGTTCCTGCATTTCTGCGGGTGCCAAACGGTAAGGTGCCTTGGCAATAGGTGTTGTCCCTGGTATTAGGTGGATTCTGATTTCATCTTCTCTGTCTGGAGGTTGCCCTGGTAGCTCTTCTGGAAATACATCTGAAAACATGGATACTACTGGAATATCCTTTAATTCTTTTCCTTTAGTGTTAGTGATTATAGAAATCAAATACACTAATGATCCTTTCCTTATATAACTTGTTGTTTTCATCACATAGATGAATTTGGTGGATCTAGAGATTTTATTTCCTTTAATTGTGATCTTTTCACCCCTTGGTGAATTTACTTGAATTAACTTTTGATCACATAAAATATTGGCTTTATTGGCTATTAACCAATCCATTCCTAACACAACATCAAATCTTGCCAGATTCATGGGGTAAAGGTTTGCAATAAATTTCTGATTTAGAATTTCTATTCTTGCTCCCTGCAAGATCTCAGAAATCTTAATGGTTTCCCCATTTGCTGTCTCTACCAAACATTCTTGTGGAAGTGTAGTTATTGATCGATTAAGAATTTTGCAAAATGAAGTATTAATAAAACTTTGGTTTGCACCAGAGTAAAAAAAACATCATTAACTAAAAACATGCCGGTGATCACATCCGGGATCATCTTTGCTTCTTCTGCAGTTAAATGCTCTAGCATTTTTCTTAGGTACTTCAATTATCTTAGCTAACTTTACAGGTTTCTTATAGTAATGTAAGGGTAAATCTTATACTTTTGATGGCATTCCAACTTTAAAAAGTTACTGCCTTCATCTTGTCACACGAAAATTTGAAGAGTGGTGATTAAACGAAATAATGTTTGTTATCAGAATTTATAGATATACATACGAGAAATTCCTGATAAATTTAAAATTATCATTGACATACTTGTTTGTGATTCATTATTAATCATTATGACCGGATTTTCTTATATATATATATATATATATAATCATATATTTCGTATACTGTAATGTACACTTTATTCATAAGGTCAATATGTATAACATATGTATATCCCCAAAAATAGGTCAGACATCTGGTCATGGTACTTTTTAGGGAATTTTATTAAGATAACATATACCTCATCTTACGCGGTTTCACCGGAGAGGTACCCCCATCTTACCCGGACAAGCTGGAGTGTTTACCACATCATACCTAGTCTTGCCGGAGAGGTAATTTGTCATTGTATTTCTCAAATCGTGATCTTTAAAATTCATTATTTATTATGGCTGGTATCAAGAAATATGAAAATTAGTATTCTCATGATAGATCATATTCTAGAATCGAGTAATACTAATAAACAAGAAATAACAGTGGCCAGGTGTTATTGCTTACTTATCATATTTGCACTTTTCTAGTTATCATTCTCATGGTATACCAACATCCATCACACTTTATTTATACAAATAATTAGCTTATTTTTTTTAAGGTATTAAAATTTATGGTGCTACTATATGTTGGATGACATTGTGTTTTCTTAGGTTTCCTTTATTCTCATTATTCTGATTTTTCTGCTTTACTTCGTTGTTCATCTGAATATTTATCAGATACAATCATACAAACAAATTGATAAAAAAATGGTGAATATTACGACTTTTATATATATATATATATATATATATATATATATATATATATATTACAAACTACAACTGGAATTCAAAATATACTAGTGATTATGCATCCGTAACTTCATTTTAGTCTATCTAGATTATAGAAATATTATGCTCAACATGCTTTTATGTAAGGTTTATTCTATCTCCTGTTTCTACTAGGTTATTATCTAATAGGCAAAATTCTTTTAAAGTTTCTGGCTCAAAGGTAGCAGGGTTGCTGGTACTGGGTCAGGGTGTTGAGATATAAGTTGTTTATAAGGGTATGGTTGAGATCTATTTTTTATTGGTTGGTCCGGGTTTGGCAGTTCAACTATTTAATATAAGTTAGCATTTACTGCTGTAGTGGCTAACATATGGAGATTTGCCCATTGTTTATCTAATTCCTCTTCCCATGGTGGGTTATTGCCTGTTCCCTGAGTTTGTGCATTTATTTCCTGATTGATTATTGTCACACCCCGACCACGTAGAACATACAAAACGTGGCGGAAACATCGGGGAGTGTTGTAACAGAATTAATGTTTCACAACCATGGAAATTTAAGTTTCGTTTTATTCATCAAACAAGCGAGTTACATTGTCTTTAAACAAGAAATAAAGAGTACATAACAAAATTTAACTAGTTCTTGTCTCGTTTTAAGTCACTAAGGCACAGGTCCGCCTAAGTATGTCTTGATAAGTCCTATGCATCATCTCCTGAAAAACACATGTGAAAATAGGTACGTCAGCATAAAAATGCCTGTGAGATACATAGGTTTTGTGAAAACATAATTCATGACTTATGTTTGAGAAAATGTTTAGTCATGAACCTTGTAATTTGCTTTGTTTTGTAAATCATTTGAAAAACGATAAGATCAGTTGATATGTATAAATAAATGTCAGGTTAAATGAATAACCATGTAAAATGAGTTGTATAAAATAAACTGTTTTGTAAAACAATGTCTTGTGAAAAGTATGTTATTTGTATAAAATGTAATATGTATATACTGAAATGATTTAAATAACGTTACTGTTTTGGTCAAAAAAATCTGTTGAAGATATTGCAACCAAACTCTTTGTTTCGGGGAATGATGCCTAAAATGTGTAACAGCGATGAGGATCACTTCAATGTAAATTGCACAAACAACACAAGGATTTATACGGGGAAAAAGCCCTTGATTAAGAGTTGATCTCCGGCACAAAAAACCCCGGGTGATGGAAACTACCGATCACCAAGCTCAAATAAATGGATAAATGTTTACAACTTCGGATAGTAACGAGCTAGGTACAAGGATCACTATCGTGAAATGTGTATAAGTGAGTGAAAATGAACGTATGTTCGTCGAGAGCTTCACGTGTGCGAGTATATGAGTGTGTGTAACTGCAAAAAATGACTAAGTGTTTTCTACTAGCTCGTTACCCCTTTTAAAATAGAAATAATCTACTCTAACTAACTATCCGACTTTCGTGCCATGCCTCCACGTTCTCCACAACGTCTATTTTTGGTCAAGCACGTGCGGGATAGTTTGGGAATATTCTCCAGGAATGTCGCCAAGACTAAGTCCGACTTGTTACTCCTGCAAAACAAAACAATACGAAACACAAGTGAACAATTGTTAGTATGAGGATCCTTAAGGTGATCCATGATCCTGATCCTGAAGCTCTTCTGAGGATCACTATCTGTCACAGAAGTAAGGATCACTAAAGAGGATAATAATTGAGGATCACGGGTCATATAGAAATCCACCCCTAACAATTGCCCCCAAAATATAAGGAGTTAAATTGTAAATATGTGAGTTATATTTTCTTGATCTTATCCGCAACTAACTAACGGATATATAGCCGTTAAAATAGAACTAGCCGTTGCGATCATGACATCACAGAAGTGACAATCCTGCAGAATCATAATTATAAATAGAGATATAGATAGGATCAATATGCATTCAAATTCGAAAGAAACTCCCTTTAAATTCTCAGTCGACGATCAACCAGGTATTTCTTTCTCCTCTTTCTCCCTTTCTTACTCTGTTTTTCTTTCTTTATCACCACTGCTTTGAGAATGTTGCTCCGAAGCTCACCGGGCAAGGATCACAAAAAGGATAGCCCTTTGAAGAGTCAAAAGATCATCAAAGACTCAGTGAACGAAAGGTGTTGCTTTAACGATGCACAAATAGATAACATCTGTCACCGTTTTCTGGCGAATGCCTTTTTCAAACCCTTCGATCCTACTGTCCTGAGCGACTATGTTTCAGAAACATGGGTTGCCTTTCCAGTTACTCCATTCGCCATAGGATACACCTATCCTTTCCCGGAATTTACACAATCCTTCTTTTCCCTTACCGGCATCTCTTACATCCAAGCCATGCCAATGATTTGGAGGGTTTTGTATACCTTGGAGAGGATCATCGAGCAGGAGGGTATTGATTTAGGCATGTCAGAGCTGACACAATTGTATGATGTTACCACCTTTGGATCCCACCGTTATTTGTTCAAACGAAAACCCGGTGCAGAACATCCCCTTCTTAAAGTCACCAAGAATGACAAAGATTGGAAACGTCGCTTCTTCTTTGTAAGAAGGGATACCGTTTCAGATGGAGAGCATTTACCAAGAACATGGTCCACCCATGGTAGGCCGGAGGATCCTGAGAAGGATCACCAGATAGTCTTATTTTTGTATAAGGATTACTGACCCTTTTTGTCTTGTGTCATGCAGCTATTTCTGTCTCACACATCATCACATCACCTGAAACCAAGGATAGGCTCGCTGCTTTTTGGAAGCTTGATCCTGAAACAAGGACATTCAAGATAGACACCCAAGACTCACAAGAAGTATCCTCAGGTTCCATTACCATGTCAAGTAAGTATCCTGCCTTTTACATAGTTTGAATAAATAAATAAATAAATTGAAATAGGATAAGGATACTCATCTTGCTTTGAATGTGTAGGCGCTGGAAAATCTGCCAAGCCTGTATCCCAGTTCAACACGGCTGACCTTGATGTCGTACGATCCAGGAAGAAGAGGTCCACTACCAGTCCCAGCATCTCCATTCCAAAGGCACCCACTAAAGGAAAGGGTGTCAAGAAGAGGAAAACTTCTGATGCCGAGGATCTTCAAGGCCTACCACTGATCCGCCACCAGTTCCTTGAATACTTCAATGATGTAAGGATCCTTAATTCTGCCTAGGTATCCTACTCGTATGAGGATCACTTGATCTTGAACTGCTTTATCCTTTTCTTTGCAGAAATTTGCTGAGATTAAGGATTACGTGGGGAATGTTGAGGAGCAGGACAAGAAAATTGCTGACCTCCAACAGGTTGCTGTGCTCAAGGACCTTGCACTTGCTGATCTTCGGAAGGAACTCCAAGATGAGAAGACTAAGACAGCCAAACTTCTGATCGACCTTGACTATGAGAAGCATGACCTTATAGAAAATGCTAAGGTCTCTGCCGCCATCACTATGTATCAGACAAAATTGAAGATGGCCCAGGAAGCTCAAGATCCTAGTTTTGACAAAAGCGGCTGGGATGTTGAGGGCTGGAAGGCAAGGTTGGCTGATCTTGAGGATGATGAGGAGGAGGCTACTGAGGTCTTGGCGATTGAGGCAAGTGGCAGTGGGAAGGATCTGATAAAGGATACCGCAGCTGGAGGGGAAGAGGATGCAGCGAAGGCGTAGGCTGCATGGATGGGCGATGAAGGACATTTCTAGACGTAGCCGGAGCCCATTTTTTAGGTTTAATAGTTTGTTTTGGTTATGGTGTTTTTTGCTGAACAATGATGGGTTGTACTTGAACAATAGGTTTTAGGATCAAGGATCATGTATGATCCTTTGGACAATAGGCAGGATTGCAATTGGTGGAGGGATCCTCTGTTTGGGGGATGAAGCCATTGTGATCCTGCCGCCTTTATATTCCTGCATTACTTTCGAACTTGTTATCATGGACACCCTTTACCTACCCCAGCGGACGGGCCACGTTTTGCTGGTAGATGCTCGGGGTAGGTAATTTTGACAACCTCTTAAGGGTTACTACTTTGTTAATAAAAACTTAACCTTTTGTCGCTTATCTTGTGTTGTTATCCTTGTGTTTCTTTGATTTTCCTTTGTTTTGATGCATATTCATTGAACAAATAATTTTGAATAAGTCAAATTGAAAATACTTAGGATATGATCCATGATCAGATATCCTTTAGTTAAAGAGTCTCAGAAAGCAATATGTTTTAAGGATCACAAGTTTAGTTGTCAAACTTTAAGGGTTAAATAATGAATAGAATTCAAAATAGTTAAGGATCATACCTGAGGATCCAAGTTAGGATCCTAACCATAATAAGGATAACTATAAGATAAACCTTAGAATAAAGTAAGGATCAAGGATCCCTAGTTGCCTATCTTCAAGAACCTGAAATAGAGCATAACTTGGGACTAAGCCAATATAAGATAAGAGTTAGCAACTGGGGACAAGCCCAAGGATAACTGGGGACAAGCCCAAGGATAACTGGGGACAAGCCCAAGGATAACTGGGGGCAAGCCCAAGGATCGTATGTAAACTGGAGCATGGCCCTAACTGGAGACTATCCAAACTTAGTGACATGAAAATGCCAAAACCTTAGCTAACGTGAAAACGCTAGAAACCTTAGCTAACGTGAAAACGTTAGAAACCTTAGGAACGGATGTATGGTACGTCTACCATTATACCTAGGATCCTAAGCATAGCCAGAACAATGGAATTATCAGCCCCTAAAACGAGTACTGGTCCCAATGCCTTGAACTATACCAGGATCATCGTGCGCTACAGGCGGAACTGGGGTCAAGCCCAAATAACTGGGGTTAAACCCAAGGAACGGATTGCTTTTGCAGATAACCAATGTTATGCAAAGGATACCTGAACTTGGAAAACTTAAACTCACGTGAGAGATGGATAAAGGATACATGATCCTTATCCTTATATGAGAAAATAAAGAAATTAAATAGTTTAAGTTTAGGATATTACCTAAGTTAGGATCGCCGATACTTTGAGGATCCTTTAAGGATATCCCTATCGTGAGGATCATCTGTGCCATGAGGATCCTGCTCACATGAAATATTTCTTTAAGTGGACAGCATTCCAAGCTCTTGGTAGCAAATCACCTTCCATGGTTAGCAATCTATATGCCCCCTTTCCTGCTTCAGCTTCAATCAAATAAGGGCCTTCCCATTTTGGAGCCAATTTTCCATCAGCAGGATTGGTGGTATTCTGAAATGCTTTCCTTAATACCATGTCTCCAACTTGAAACCTCCTGATCCTGACATTTTTGTTGTAAGCACCAGCCATTCTTTGCTGATAACTGGCCATCCTTATCCTAGCCATATCCCTGATTTCTTCAATAGTATCCAGGTCTTGAGCCAAGTTTTCATTATTTTCCTCAGGATCACGAGTACTTGTTCTAGCAGTTGGAACCACCATTTCTGTTGGGATCACCGATTCTGCCCCAAACACCAAAGAGAATGGTGTTTGACCAGTAGCATTCTTAGGGGTTGTCCTGTCAGCCCAAAGCACATAAGGTAGTTCTTCTGCCCATTTCCCTTTCTTGGATCCAAGCTTCTTCTTCAAATTGTTGATGATGATCTTGTTGGATGATTCTGCCTGACCATTAGCTTGTGGGTGGACTGGTGTTGATGTTATCATCTTAATCCCCCAGCTGTCACAAAAGTTAGTGGTTCTGCCCCCAATAAATTGGGAACCATTATCACATATAATCTCAGAAGGAATTCCAAATCTAGTTATAATATTTCTTTTAATGAAGGATATAACTTCCTTTTCTCTGACTTGGGCAAAAGCTTCAGCCTCTATCCACTTGGAAAAGTAATCAGTCATAGCAAGCATGAATACTTTTCCACCAGGTGCCTTAGGGAGCTTACCAACTATATCCATACCCCATCTCATGAATGGCCAAGAGGAGGATATAGGATGTAATAATTCAGCTGGTTGATGAAGGATATTGCTGTGCCTCTGACAAGGATCACATCTCTTAGCATACTCCACAGCATCTCTCTTCATGGTTGGCCAATAGTATCCTGTCCTCAGGATCCTTGAGAATAATGCCCTGCCCCCAGTGTGGTTTCCACAATCTCCTTCATGGAAGTCTTTTAAAACTTCTTGGATTTCAGGATCCTCAATGCATCTCAAGTATGGTCCTGCAAGAGATCGTCTATACAACATATTATTTAAAATTGTGAATTGAGATACCTTAGATTTGAAAGCCCTAGGGTTTTCCCCTGTAGGAATCTCTCCATGTTGTAAGTATCTCATAATTGGTGAGATCCATGATCCTGATCCTGAATGGGATTGAGTATCCTCACTAGGGATCATTGCAGAATCATCTCCTATCTCCATAGCCACGTGATCCTCAATAGCCGGGGTCAGGATATGGATAATAGGGATCTTGATATCCTCCGGGATCTTCAAGGATGATCCTAAGTTAGCCAATGCATCAGCTTCTGTATTTTCTTCCCTTGGTACCTGCGTCAAACTAAAGGAAACAAAAGAGAGTGCCAAACTTTTGACTATCTCTAAATATCTGGTTAGCTTTTCACCTTTAACAGCGTAGGATCCATTAAAGTGGTTTGTAATTAACAAAGAATCTACGTGTACCTCAAGATACCTGATTCCCATATGCTTAGCAATTTGCAAACCAGCAATTAAGGCTTCATATTCAGCCTCATTGTTAGTGGTTTAGAACTCACAAGCTATAGAATGGGGTATTATGTCCCCCTGTGGCGATTTTAGTAGTATTCCAAGCCCTGTGCCTTTGACATTTGAGGATCCATCAGTATAGAGTATCCAAGGATCCTTGGTCTCTTCTAGCTGCTGGACTTCTAGCTCAGCTTCTTCTTGTAAATCACTACTGAAATCAGCCACAAAGTCAGCTAATGCTTGGGATTTGATGGCTGTCCTAGGCTCATATCTTATATCATATGCACTCAGCTTCACTGCCCACTTAGCCATCCTTCCTGACATCTCTGGTTTCCCGAGGACATTCTTGATTGGAAAATTAGTTTTAACAATGATAACATGAGTTTCAAAATAGTGTCTTAACTTAGTAGATGCCATAATTAATGCAAGAATAAGCTTTTCAAGGTGTGAGTACCTGGATTTGGCATCAAGTAAACTTTTACTTACGTAATAGACAGGATGTTGTGTACCTTGATGATCCTTAACAAGGACCGCACTTACTGCTTTTGAGGATACTGCAAGATACAAGGATAGCACATCGCCTTTTTCTGGCTTCATCAAGGCTGGGGCTGAGGATAGGTAATCCTTGAGGGCTCTTAAAGCATTTTCATGCTTCTCAGTCCACTCAAATTTCTTGTTCTTTCTTAGGATATCATAGAACTCTTTGCACTTCTCCGAGGATTTGGATATAAATCTGTTCAAAGCTGCGATCCTTCCTGTTAGCCTTTTAACATCCTTAGCATTGGCCGGAGATTTGATGTTCACTATTGCTTTGATTTGTTCCGGGCTAGCTTCAATGCCTCTCTTTGTCACCATATATCCTAAGAATTTACCTGCTTTAACACCAAAGTGACATTTTGAAGGATTAAGTTTCATATTATATTTTTCAAGGATATCGAATGCTTCCTCCAAGTCTCTTAGGTGATCCTCAGCTTTTAAGGATTTTACCACCATATCATCTATGTAAACCTCCATAGTTTGTCCAATCTGATCCTTGAACATCATATTCACCAGTCTTTGATATGTTGCACCTGCATTTCTTAATCCGAACGGCATAGCAATATAGCAGTATATACCAGTTGGAGTCATGAAGGCTGTATCCTCTTGATCGGATGGTTCCATTTGGATTTGTTGGAATCCAGATGAAGCATCCATAAAAGTTAACAGTTCATGACCCGCAGTTGCATCCACCATGGAGTCAATGTGGGGTAGAGGGAAAGGATCCTTGGGACATGCCTTATTTAAGTCGGTAAAATCGACACATACCCTCCACTTTCCGTTTTTCTTTTGAACAACAACCACATTGGCCAACCATCTTGGATACTTGACCTCCCTAATCATACCTGCCCGGAGCAATTTCTCTACCTCTTCCTGGATAATGGCATTCCTTTCTGGTGCAAACTTTCTTCTCCTTTGATGGATTGGTTTAAAGGATCTGTCAATGCCGAGTTTGTGAGTGATTACATCTTTGGATATACCAGTCATATCTTCGTGTTTCCATGCAAAGGTAGTCTTTCTCCTTTTGAGGAAGGATACGAGGTCCTCTTTCATTTCGCCAAGGATCCCTGATCCGATATAGATTTTGGATTCAGGATCATCAGAATCCATGAGGATTTCTTCCACATCCTGCTCTCTTGCCTCCAAGACATCCCTTGGAGGGTACTTTGATTGCTATTGCTCCCTTGACTTCGAGGCTGGTTTCATCGATGAAGTGTAGCAATTCTTGGCCTCCTGCTGATCACTATCAATCTTCACTATTCCCCAAGGACTAGGGAGCTTCACACATTGATGGTAAGTAGATGGGACTGCTTTCATATCGTGTATCCAAGGCCTGCCAAGGATAACATTACAACAAGACAAACAGTCAATAACACAAAATTTTTGATAAGAATGTAAGCCTTCAATATATATTGGGAGTTTAATGTCCCCCAGGGTGTTCTTAGTTTCGCCACTAAATCCCACGAGCACGGAGGATCTTGGTATGATCTTTGATTCAGGGATACCCATCTTCTTTAGAACATCAAGCTGGATAATGTTCACTGAACTTCCTCCGTCTATAAGGATCCTGCGGACAAAATGGTTAGATATGAAAAGAGTAATAACTAAACCATCGTGATGAGGATCCTGGATATCAACACGATCCTCTTCATCAAAGGTTAAGACTTTCCCTTCGGAGACACTTGATGTTCGAACTGGTCTTTCTCCATTATCCATTTTAGTTTCCTTTGCATGCCTTTTAGCTGCTGAGAAGGATGTGCCACAAATGTCGGATCCTCCAGAAATAAAGTTTATCACTTGTGCATCTGCTGGAGGGGCTGGAGCCTTCTCAGGGATCCTTTCAGGATCCTGAGTCCTTGACTTTTTTCTTCCCAACAATTCTTTTAGATGCCCCTTGCTCAACAAGTATCCAATTTCCTTTCTTAGTGCAATGCATTCTTCTGTGAGATGCCCAAAATCTTCATGGTATGCACACCACTTTGATTTATCCTTAGTTGCAGCTGGCCTATCATTTTTTCTCAGCCATCTAGCTTTATCACCTAGACTCTGCATCGCAAGGATTAGTTCATTGTTATCAACACTAAAACAATATTCAGAAATTGGAGGATAATCCTCATCATCCTCTTCTTGATCAATAGAATGCACATTCTGGTTATCAGATCTGTTGTAGGATCTGAACTTGTTGTTCCTGAATGAGGATCCTTGCTTATCCTGCTTTGAGGATCCTGCTAACCTCTCCTGGATCCTCTTGTCATCTTCTAGTCGAATGAACCTAAGTGCTCGGGTTCTTACCTCATCTAAGTTCCTGCATGGTGTCATAACAAGATCATCATAGAAAGACGAATCCCTAAGCAATCCCATTTTAAAGGCCTCAACAGCCGTGGCTATATCTAAGTTGGGAATGTCTAAGGATTCTTTACTGAATTTGGTAATGTAATCTCTTAATGATTCATTATGACCCTGGGTTATCCTATATAAATCACTAGTTAATCTTTCAAATTTCCTACTACAAGAAAACTGATTATTAAATAGATTAACTAGATTAGCAAATGAGGTAATAGAGTAGGGGGAAGACTTAGCAGCCATTTGAGAGCTGATCCAGTAAGAGTGGATCCGAATCCTTTGCACAGGCATGCTTCCTTTAACCTTTCTGGGATTGGATTGATCTCCATCCTCTCCCTGTATTGTGCTATGTGTTCTTCAGGATCCGTCGAACCATCATACAGTTTCATTGTAGGCACATGGAATCTCTTGGGTATCTCAGCATCACAGATTGGTGGTGCAAAACGAGATATCTTGTGGCTCCCATCTGCAATCTCTGGGATAGGTTTGACTACTCCCGGAACACTTGATATCATATCCTTTAGCTTTTGCAATTCTCTAGCCATGGCATGATTGATACCTGGATCCTGCATAAGACCATGGTTAGTAGTATGAGAATTATTAAAAATGTTACCTCCCATTGGATTCAAGTTAGGAAGAATGGATGTTAATCCATATTGTTGGGGCTCTGGAATGATCGAGGGACCAGTAGAGGCATTGGTCTGCATTGGAATAAAATCTCCCTGATGAACATCTAAACTTCCTGTTTGCAAACTCCTCAAGGATCCTGGCATCTGGAAGGATCCCTGAAACTGGGACGATCCTGGGATGATGGAAGATCCTTGAACTTGGGATGATCCTGGAACAAAGGAGGATCCTTGAACCTGGGATGATCCTGGAACAAAGGAGGATCCTTGAACCTGGGATGATCCTGGAACGAAGGAGAATCCTTAAACCTGGGATGATCCTGGAACGAAGGAGGATCCTTGAACCTGGGATGATCCTGGAACAAAGGAGGATCCTTGAACCTGCTGCATTCCTGAATATCCTCCTGAGCTCGTGAGGGATCCCATATGCTGAGGATAGGATCCCGCTGGCTGGAAATATGAACCTGATGCCTGAGTCATTGTTGTTGTTCCATAGTGCACTCCTTTTGGTCCACCCACATATTGAACTTCTGGAACCACTGATGGCTGAGAAGTAATCACTGGAGTATCAAAATTCAAGGATTTCGGCACCAGTGGGGAATGATCCTCTGCCGTTGTCTTTTGTTTCTTGAGATCTCCGATTTCTTTGAGAATCCTCTCATTGGTCTTATCCTGTTGCCGTATCTGATCCTTCATCTGCAAAATCAAAGTAAACATGTCACTAGTAGTGGGAGTGTAAGAAGCAGAAGAAGTTGGAGGTTTTGAGAAAATGGGAGTTGGTTTCTTCGCAGCATTCTCAGCATTCTTCTGGGATCCAGAAGGTGGTGGAGGCAAAGGGGGAACGCCTTGAGAAGAAGTGAATGAGGGCATCAAATTTGAAGCATTCTTCGCTGAGGAAGCCATTTGCTTGGTCGTAGTGAACCGAAATGAGCACAGAAATGCGAATTTTTCTAAGGACGAAGCACCAATTTCCCCACGGTGGGCGCCAAACTGTTTTGGTCAAAAAAATCTGTTGAAGATATTGCAACCAAACTCTTTGTTTCGGGGAATGATGCCTAAAATGTGTAACAGCGATGAGGATCACTTCAATGTAAATTGCACAAACAACACAAGGATTTATACGGGGAAAAAGCCCTTGATCAAGAGTTGATCTCTGGCACAAAAAACCCCGGGTGATGGAAACTACCGATCACCAAGCTCAAATAAATGGATAAATGTTTACAACTTCGGATAGTAACGAGCTAGGTACAAGGATCACTATCGTGAAATGTGTATAAGTGAGTGAAAATGAACGTATGTTCGTCGAGAGCTTCACGTGTGCGAGTATATGAGTGTGTGTAACTGCAAAAAATGACTAAGTGTTTTCTACTAGCTCGTTACCCCTTTTAAAATAGAAATAATCTACTCTAACTAACTATCCGACTTTCGTGCCATGCCTCCACGTTCTCCACAACGTCTATTTTTGGTCAAGCACGTGCGGGATAGTTTGGGAATATTCTCCAGGAATGTCGCCAAGACTAAGTCCGACTTGTTACTCCTGCAAAACAATACGAAACACAAGTGAACAATTGTTAGTATGAGGATCCTTAAGGTGATCCATGATCCTGATCCTGAAGCTCTTCTGAGGATCACTATCTGTCACAGAAGTAAGGATCACTAAAGAGGATAATAATTGAGGATCACGGGTCATATAGAAATCCACCCCTAACAGTTACGCTATGTAATATTATACAAACACTTATATATAGGAAGTACCAGCGGCGTATCCACCATGTTTGTATCATGTTACACACGCATCGTTACTTAATCACTTAATCAAACCAAACCACCAATGTGAATTGTTTATGTAAAAATGAATTGTCATGCGTTAATGTGTAAACCATATCGAAATGTCTATGTTCAATGTAAACCACTAAATGTGTATATCACTGTCAAAATGTTTATGTTTAATGTAGATCATGTAATGTGTAACCAGAAATGTCATGTATGGTATGTGAAATGTATCAACTAAACCATATGTAAAATGCACAACAACAAGGTATTGAAGTAAAACACAGTTTAAATCAAAGTTATGTTTTGTGTAACAAATGCATGCTATACTGATACAAACATTTATGCGGTGTTGTGAAAATGCATACATCCAAGCCTTGAGACTGTGGCGATAAACCCTTAAACAACTTAAAGGTTTATCTAAATTATGTATATCGAATTCGGTCATTCCTTCCAATCCAAACAAACCCAGGATTTCAGGAACGGGAGTTGTCAATTCCTATGGTACCACTACCTACTAACGAACGGCGTAGCTAATGTTAATGAATGTATTGTTCCATTGTAAACAACCCAAATGTCATACCAAAATGTAAGCATGTGATGAAAACAAATGTACTAAGTATGCAATAAATGAACATACATAGCATGTGATGTGATGTGAAACGATGTACTAAGTATGAACTAAATGGACATACATAGCATAAAATGTAATGTAAAACAATGAAATCATGTACTATAAATGTACTAATGAACATAGCAAGTATATGATGTGAAAACAGGAAAGCATGAAAGTAACAAGTAGGCACATGTGTTCCACCCCAAAACGTTTGGAAAACAGTAAAAGAGGGGTCTATGTACTCATTTGAGAATGCTCAGTAGTCCTTAAGTGACAACCAAACAATGCTAGAGATCACGGATGTCAAACGACACCTAATATAGGTAACTATGTTAATAAACCGGACCTAAATCGGAGGATTTAGATAGAATGAGGGTTCGTAAACCAAACGAGTGTGGAGACTCGTATAATATGGTTTAACAAAGCCTACATACTAAATGAAACCTAACCTAAATGCTTACGACCCATTGCGACCCGTTTAGGTAGCTTATGCTACTTTAACGCGTCGTTCGCGTGAAACGCGTTCGGAACGTCTAACTAGTCCTATGACAAGTGTTATATGCCTAAACATGTTACATAATCAGTTATGTGACAAAAGTTTAGGTTACATATGCTTAATTACCAATTATACATGAAAAGGGTATTCTGGTAATTTACCTATGGCATATAAACTACCTATCATACAACTACTTAACGAAGCGACCATAAGGTATAACCTCGAAAGGTTATTCCCTACCTACTATGGTCACCTAATGTGTTTGGTCGGGTCCTAATGATCGACCAAATGGGTCGGGTTCGAAGGTATAAGCGATTTATTAGATCGCTTACCCTACGACCCTAGACAACGTGGTAATCAGTAGGCATTGTCCCAAGGGACTACAACCAACGTGATTACACTCACGTTGCGAAGTTCAAATGAACTTCGCATTGACCATAAACTGGTCAACGCAGAAAGTCAAACAAAGTTTGACTTTCGGACTCGAAAAGCAATAAAAGAACGAAGGAACACTTACAAAGGGTCCCCGAATGCTAATCTAGATCAAAATAGCTCAGGTATGAAACAAATGTTTCAACTTAGAGCACAATTGATCAGATTCTAGTGGGTTTAGAGGTTGGATGGCAAGGGGTATTTATAGTTTTCGGTTCACCGTTAGGATTGTTTCTTGGAAAAGGGGGCACGATCAAAGCCGTACACTTGTTGGAATGTTATGGTGACTAAATTGGCCACTCACCATAGGGTATCAACATGTGGCAAAGGATTTGGGAGTGGTTAACAGCTGAAAACAGGTTGTTTAATACACTGCATCTGGTCTGCAGACCCCTTGCGCACCGTAACAAATATTTGTTGAGGTGCGCAAGGACCAAGGTTGGCAGAATTACAGTTTTGGTCCCTGCTGTGTAATAGGCTCATTTCCGACACGTTTAAGGCCCGTTAACCCCATTTCAAAGCTCTAAAATGAAGTTAAAGTATAGGGAACTTAAAATGTGCTCAAAAATATCTCGGATGTCGGTTCGTTTAGCCGTACGATCGCGATGTTCGGTTAATTACGACGGAATGCGCATAAGCGCGAAAAACGATCCAAAATGCGCGACGAATGGATTTTTCTCATGCCAAACACTAAAATAAAATGTTTTAGTGCTTACATAAATTTTTGGATGTCCGGATGTATTCAGAACGTAAGTTATGCGCGAAAATGCAAACTTGTGCACTTTTTGACGCTTTTAGTCCCTGAATGACCCAAAAGTTTATTTTAGCACACCGAACCCCTCAAAGCCTATTTCTAAGCTATGTAAAGGATATTTATGGTATGTTTAACTTATGGCCATGTTCCGGAATGTTTGTTACAGTTCAAATTGGCATACTTTCGCAGTTTGTCAACTTTAGTCCCTGTAAGCGATTTAACTTGATTTTGCCATACCAAAGCCTTCGAAGCTTATTTCTAAGTTATGTAAAGGTTATTTAAGGTATGTTAAGCCTATTTCACTATTCCGGAGTGTTCGTTGCATTAAACTGGTCATATTTACGCATCGGTGCGCGTATAACCTTCCAGAAAGCGATTTAGAGTTTGGAATCGAACAAGAATTGATATGTGCAAATGATACACATATTTATACAAATACCAAGTATGAAATACAATATTTCATTGGTTTGGTATTTGTTTGATGGTCGCAGTGACACAGGTGTCACAATTATCACCCCCTTTGGTTGTAACTTCTTTATTTCCTTTATTTTCTCTCGACTTTTTCTAATAATCCAAGTTCTCTTCTTAGGGGTAAATGGTTTCTCAGACTGTGCCTTACGAATAAATATTCCTTCCTTAGTATCTGTTGAGTATCCTGAGGGATTTGGTTGGCATGAGGTTCCCTTATCTTTTGATGAACTATCTAATTGACGATATATGTCCGAAATTCTTTGCTTACCCATACTGTAGACTAACAAATAGTCAAAATAACATCAAACACATAAATTATTTCCTAACACAGAATTTAAAATTTAAGTGTCAGCAGAACACTTCTTTGGATTAAACCAGTGGCAAGGCTCTGATACCACCTTCTGTCGCAGCCCCCGCCCCCTTATCTGTCCCGGGAACGGGCGACCGCGAGACCAGTTGTGGTGGTATCATTTTGTTTATCAATTTGGCAGCGGAAATTTCATCAGGACCGTAGTTAGGAAATGTTTATCAGAGTAAAACCACCATATTTTATATTAATAATCACATGGGTAAAATCCAAGTTTCTTATTACAAACTGATTTATAGAGATAATCTCCATTTTATTGAATAAAACATCTTCTTTTATTTAGGTAACTTTTATAACCACTTTTCCAAGCCTTCAGTGCTGTTCAGCTGGCTTTCTTCTAGTTGGCTCTTACATTTTGTTACCTGGAACATGTTTAAAAAAATTTGTTAGTGGGAAATACTGGTGAGTGAATCCCAGTTTAATCAAGAAGAGTTTTATCCATTAACACAGTATTGAGAGCGATCACAATGTTTATTTCTACACAATTACTCATTCAGTACTGTCAATCCTGACTTGTGGGTCATATTACACATTGGCTAACTCGTTGTCCAATTGTAACGTGTTCCACATTTTGTATACAAAACCCCAACATACTGACAGTAATTGAAGAACTACAAAGACTCAATCACTGCTTAATCATATTGTAAAACATTTAAGGTTTTGTAAAACAGTTACAAAAAGTTTTACAAAAAGAGGATAAACTCACATTGCTGTCTTAGACTTCTTTTAAGGTTTCCTGGTGATTTATCTATAATTTACACAAATGTACATATGTTAGTATAATAACCCTTTATTTATATTAACGATACCCTCCCCGAGACGGCATTCCAACGACTACGTCGGGCAGAACCACGATAGCCGTTACGGAACCCTAGATCAATCGGGCAGCATATCTAATACGTAACCGGTGTTATAATACTTACAACAGAGCAGAACTTCGTTAATTAGGGCGGTATTATACCCGAGTATTATATCTATTATTCAGAATTTGAGAGAAAGAAAAAGAAAATGAGCGATGTAAACTGCAGGCCTGAGCTCCCACTTTATAGGGCCTCATTTCGAGTTTTACGCGGCCCACGTAAGGTGTAGCCAAGGGCTACACGGCCCGCGAGGGACTACGAGTACGTTATAGGGTTGCTGAGTCGGCCCTAGACTCGCCACGATAATGACACGTGGCAGCACCGGGGCTCGCCTGAGTCTGGAGCTGTCGCGCCCCGCGTAAGATGTAGCTAATGGCTACGCGGCCCGCGAGCGCTAAAAAAAATTGTTTTTAATTATTTTTAATGAAATTAAAGGTATTCGGGGCCCGTTTTCGCGTACGGGGTGTATTTTAGGACATATTGAGGTATTTTAAATGTATTAGGGCGTCAGAAAAATTCAGGAGGGTTGTTATAGCTGGTCTCTTCAATTTCTTGATGTCATCAATCTCTCGAAGGATCCTGTCATTGGTTTTGTCATGTTGTTGCATGTAGTCCCTCATCTGCAAAATCAAAGAATAAAGATCATTATTAGTAGGACTAGAAGAAGCAGCAGAAGTTGGTTTTGGGAAAACGGGGGTTTGTTTCTTCGGAGCATTCTCAGCATTCTTCTGGGATCCAGAAGGTGCAGGAGGCAAAGGTGGAATACCCTGTGAAGAGGTGATCGCCGGCATGGATCTTGAAGTGTTCTTCGCTTGAGAAGCCATGTAGTTGAAGGTAATGAACCAAAATGAATGAAATGAACAAAATTTCTCAGAGTTGAAGCACCAATTGCCCCACGGTGGGCGCCAAACTGTTTTGGTCAAAAATCACACAAGGATAATGTAACCAAATCTGATTTTGTGAGGATGAGTGATTGGTTAAATGAGCTAATGTATGAACAAAGAATGAATGAAATCAACGATGAACACCGAGATTTATACGAGGAAAAAGCCCTTGATATTTAGAAGATTTCCGGCATAAAAAACCTCGGGTGATGGAAACTACCGATCACCAACTATATTAAACAAATGATGTTTACAAATCGGGATGATAACAAGCTTGGTACAAGGTTAACTATAGTGCAAAGTGTATGTAATCCCCGAGAGTTGTTGAGAGCTCGAGTGTAGTGTGTTGCTAATAATTCTTATGTTCTAAACAAGCTTGTTATCCCCATTAAAAATAGAAATAAACTAGCTAACTAACAATCCGCAAAAGATGCTAGCTTCCCACGGTCTCCATAACGGTCACGAAGGACATGCACGTGTAGAATTAGAAGGCATATTCCCCTGGAATCTCAGCAAGACCAAGACCAAGTCCCACTCGAATACTCCTACAAAATAAGTTCAAATATAATGGAAACATTTGTTAGTATAAGGATAACAATGAGGATCCTGGATCCTTATTCCTGCAACGTCTTCTGAGGATCCTTAATTAAAACCGAAGTGAGGATCCGTGATCCTGGCTGCACTTGAGGATCCGTGATCCATAAACTAGAAAATTCCATCCCTAACAGGTATACATTAAGGTTTATAGTTAATATACTATATTAAATATTAACTATAACATTTGAACCATAATATTTAAACCATATTTAAACTTTAAATATAATCTATACTATTATAAAAAGCAGAAGTGATGGACATGATAGTAATTTTATTTGCGTATAAATTTTGAAGCATTATGTACAATAGAGAGAAGCCATTTTAAAGGGGCTAAAGTTGCAACTTTTTCAAAATTTTAAGATGCTGGTGGGGAAAATTAGGGTTTTCACCCATTGAGTGAATGCGTTCGTCTCTTCACCTTCATCACCCTTGCCCGAACTTTGATATTCCAGTCAATTTTCAGATCTCATGTTGATAAATCACGGCTGTCCTTCAATCAAATCGCCTCCCCCTTTCAATTCAAGAACACTGACACCTTTGGTGAAACCCTTTCAACTTTCTTCTAATTCTGTCCATTAAAGCCACACCTAATTGTGGGAGTAGTTACCCGAGGACTCAATGCCATTACACCTAATGGGGGGTGCAAACCCTCCTTCAATCTTTCTATCAATTACAGGGTTTGTTCTATGATGCATATTTGGAGATTCCATTGCGGTGTTGAATATGTTTTGATTTTGGAGATTCCATTGCAGTGTTAAATTTGTTTTGATTTGTGTTTTTTTTCATAGCATACGTGGTACTCTCCAATGGTAGGATCCATTCAAGTTTCAGGTACGAAACGAAATCCTTTTATCTTCCTTAATTCAAGTGTACTTCCATTATTTTTAAGTAATTCAACTGTGTTTGTTAACTTTCACAGTTTTGGACTTCAAGAAGCTTCCATCTTCATCAAATTTTGTAAAGAGTAAGTACTCTGTTTGTGATACTTTCAGAACTATTTTAATTGGATTTTGATTTTGTTCATTATGTAGGGAAAATGGAGTATGAAGTTGTGGAAAAAGGAACCTTCTCTTTGTTATTTTTTTTTTGTTTATGACATTGATTCAACATACTGATTTGAGCATAATCCATTGACTAATCTGCGAGTTAATTCTGAGTAACGAGGAGCGCAAAGGGGTTCATTCAATGGTACCTCTTGGTTCTTCTTTTTCACTACTAAAATATAAAGTATAGTTACATTCATATACGCAAGTTTACCTCATTTTAAAAAATCACGGACATACCATCTTCCAGCCATAACCTTGTTGTAGCAACAAATGGCGTCCTTGGTTTTAAAAAGAATTTTTATATTTAATCTGATTTTATTTTTATTTTTTTGGGTTTGAAAGTGCCATCAAGATGGTTGTATTATTTAGCTTTTAGGATTATTGGTAAAAGATTTTTTTTATTTTTTTAAATCCAAAAACTGCAAGATTAATGAAACTACAAGACGTTGACTTCATTAATTTTAATATAGTTTTTTATGTATTACCACTTTTTGGTTTCATGTAGATGCTGCAAAAATGCTATTTAGGGAGTTACTATTGGTTAAACAAATGAACTTTTGGGTTTCAGTATGATGCTGCATAAATGTTATTTTTGGATTCATTGTTTTAAACTTTCCTGATGAATCGATTGAGTTAAATATGGTTTTGTGAAGTTTTATATTGCAGATTTTGAACCTTGGAGAAGTTGACCACCCGAGGCCTCAATCAGTTGCTGCGCGAGCTTAAAAGGTTAGCGAACCGTATTCTTTCTCAACCTTCCATTGTTTTAGCTGGGTTATCGATTCAAACTATCCCGCTTTCGAGTTCGACCATGATTTTCGTTAGTGGATCCACAAGGTACACCGATCTCAACCGTTTGAATATTAATCCAGATTTTACAATTTAAATATTATTTGTTTGTTGTTAATCGCATTGTTAGGTTAAAATATGCAATTGACGGATTTATAACTGTTGTAGATAATCTCGTCTTCCAAACGCCAAAAGGTCAGAAATGCCTTCAATTCCATGCTTATCGGTTCAATTTTGGTTCAATTTCATATTACATTTTAGTTTTTATGTTACTCTATCCCGCTTTCGAGTTCGACCATGATTTTCGTTAGTGGATTCACAAGGTACACCGATCTCAACCGTTTGAATATTAATCCAGATATTACAATTTAAATATTATTTTTTGTTGTTAATCGCATTGTTAGGTTAAAATATGCAATTGACAGACTTATAACTGTTGTAGATAATCTCGTCTTCCAAACGCCAAAAGGTCAGAAATGCCTTCAAATCCATGCTTATCGGTTCAATTTTGGTTCAATTTCATATTACGCTTTAGTTTTTATGTTACTCTATTAGTGGGATACTTAGGGCATAAATTTGGTATGCCATGTCCTTTGGATTTCGATCATTGTACGCCTGTGAAATTGAGGTCTGTGATGAGGCCTAATTTTCCTATGTCGCCGTTGATAAGAAGCAAAGCTACTGAGAAGGATGGAGTGCAAATGGTGGGGTTAGAGGCTCTGTGGGTGGGGCATTGTTGTAGAAGATGATGGAAAGTCCTGCAACGAGAAAGAGTTGCGCTGGCAGGGCTTCGGCAATGAAGTATACGAGGAGTAAAAGTACGATTTGCGACACAGATGCAAAGATTTTAAGAAGTCCTTTAAATACAGCTGTAGGTACATCTTCCTCTTTGTTATTACTGTTAATCATGGTGAATTATATTGACTTAAAAAAAAGCTGAAACTAGATGATATATTATTGATTTAAGAACCTACTACCGTAGTTTAACAATGTAAACTGTATGGAGTTCAATTTGTGAAAGGAACCATAATTAGTATTATAGGCAGAAAGCTAAGCAAGTGAATATGTTTCATCTTTTTCTACATATAAAAAAATGGGAAATTAGGTAATTTTGGTTATACTTGTTACTTGAAATCTTAACTATCTTAGACATGTGAAAGTTGTGTATAACCTATTTCAAAGAGTGGCCAAATTCAGTTGATCTTGAATATATAGAAATTGTTTGTTGTAGGAAAAGAAAAGCACAACACCTCCTCCAAATTTAAGGAATGCCCGAATGTCGTCTTCCCCAAGTGTTGGTTCGGAGACCAAGAGTTATTCAAACTCACATATGGCTTCACAACAAGATTCTCCATATGGGGACACCGGCTTATCGTTTAATTTACCAGGAAAACTTGGCCTTCTGGGAAAGGTAAATTCAAAAACTGCAATCTTTTTATAACCCCATGCCGAGTGTCTTGAATTTTTGGCTTTATAAACATACTTCAAAAGTTACAACTTGTTTTACGGGTTGTTTGATTATTCGAATTTGAAAGTTTTGAAACTGAATTCGAATTCAAGAAAGCGATTTGGATTTGTGTTATTGAATTTATGAGAAAAATATAAATAAAAGTATATCATTATCATTTCAGGAAGCCATTCAGCAACGCGAAACAGCTCAGAAGATTGCCCTTCAAGCACTTAGAGATGCCTCAGCCACTGAAACAGTTGTTCATTCCCTCAAGTATGAATAACTTTTAGTTTAAATTTTTTTATGTCGGCGCTGGTTCACTTTGTTAAATCTAACATTTAAACACTATAGGAATCTATCCAGTTTGAGCAAATCAGCCAACCCTGAAAATCCAGCAGACTGTTTTGACCAGTTTCTTAACTTCCATAGTCAAATTGTTCAAGCAGTAGCTGAAATGACATCAATCACGTCTGGTCAGGTCAGGTCAGGTGTAATCGGGTCAAGGTCTGTTTGGGTCAAAGTCAAGTGTACTCATGGCCATATAAATGGCAGTCCAGGTACAATAAAGGAAGTAAGGAACGAGTTCAGAGTTAGGGGTGGCCAGTTGTTTAGGGGGCGTTTGGTTCGCGGAATGTGTAGAAATTGGAATTGGAATCCCTATGGGAATTGGAATTTGATGGATAACCAAAACAAGTTTAGAGTCACTGTAGGTGACCTTTTTATTATTATTTTTTTTTTTTGACCAATGGCTGATGACAACCAACTTACAAATTGGCTTGCTTTTGGTTTACCAATTCGAGATCGGCTCGGCTAAAAGCTCGAACGAGCCGAGCCTTAACGAGCTTGAGCTCGAGTCTGAATAGAGTTCGTTTACTTATCGAGCGCGAGTTTGAGCCTGAAATACAAAGCTCGTTTAGGCTCGCTAGCCTAAATGAGCCTGAAATACAATCTTGATTTTTATTTATATTTAACTCACTTTGTATAATGTTTCAATCTGTATGCAGATCTTCCATCTCCGCCGGTGTACTATTTTCAAGGTCCACCACCTCCACCGGAGTCACTCAGAGGCATGGCGCCTGTTGTCGGGCCACCGATTCCGCCTCCCATGTACTTTGTAGCAGATCCCATGTTGTATGCTAGGATAGTGAGTCAAATTGATTACTATTTCAGGTATGTAGCTCTTAAAAGTATGTTTGAAGTTGTTCGATTTAGATATTTTGAAAGCTTTAGCAGTTAGTACATCTCTTCATGTTTGTCACAGCAACGATAACTTGGTTAAAGATTAAGATGATGATTTTGCAAATAGTGCAGACCCAAGAATCTTTCTATTCTTGCTTGCTAGCAGGGAAGTGATCTGCAATCATAAGTATTGAACCGAAATGCTATTTGAGTTGTTAATATACGACCATTTTCCTCATGATTTATGTTTAGATGTCAAGTCAATAGCTACATGATGACCTTTTCTCAATGTTGGTTGCTGGACATGAAACCACAGGTTCAGTTAACTTGGACTACATATGTTTTTAGTAAGGTACCCTTTAGCAATCCATCAAACTTGTGATTCAATATTTTGTCTTATTTTGTTCATTTAAAAAAGAAATCTACTTCAAACTTGTGATTTTGTTTTTATTTAGAAGATAGCAATCAATGTTATGAAAACGATTAAATTTCTTTATTTTGTTTTCATTTAGGAGATGCCTATTGGTATCGCTATGTTGAAAAAGTGAAACCGATTTCAGATCTTCAGGTTTGATTTTACCCTAAATTGAATGATCGTGTGCGTATTTTACATAAATTACAAATAAAAGAGTCGGTTTAATAACAGTCGACTGATCCAGATTTGATTATGAAATGGATAATTTATTACTTTTTATTTGTTTATGTAAATACGTATAATTGACTAAATTCATGTTTACTCATATTGTATTGGGATAGAAGGCATATCATGTTTCAGTTTTAAGCTACTTCTGACTTATGCACTTGCGCAAGTATCATTATCTGAATTGCTACTCTGTTGGTAATTGAAATATATAATAACTTTGTTCATTTTAAGTTATTTACAAGTTTGTGTTTTTACATAGATAAACTAAATTAATGGAATCAACTTGTTCCTTGGTTGTTTCTCAAGATGTATTTGTGAGTAATCCTATATCTGTATATTAATGATGATAATTTTTAACTGAGGTGGAGATAGACACAAGATTTAATGGAAATGGAGGCAAAATTATCTGAGTAACACTTTTGTCACTAAGCTAACAGATTTGGTCAATAAGCTGTCTGAAATTCGCTTCAGTGGCTGCCAAGATAAATGATTTTGGTTGGAAGAATAATCCAGTCTTTTCACTGTTGCTTTAGCAGAAGGGCTGCTGAGATTGAGCTACACCAACAGTAGCAGTCTAGCTTTTTGATTGGAACAATTGTGCGCCAATGAAACTTTACACTTTTGGCTGGAGGCTCTCGATGGGTAGATTGCTCGCTTCTCAGGAGTTGTAGAAAAGGAACATTGTTTTGTTTGTTTCAGTTTGCAGCCTTTGTCGCTTGGGAAACAACTCGATCGAGCATATCTTCATGGCCTGTGTAGTGACTGTGGCAGCTTTGGTGTGGCCATAAATTGGTTTTTGGTGCAAGGTTTCTCTTTTTTTTTCTTTTCTTTTCGGGTCATTATGGAGGCTCACAAACAGGTGGGGCTGCAAGGGTACACAAAAAAGTGTTTCAGGTGATCGTTTTGGTAGCGTGTTGGCGGCTTTGGCAAGCACGTTTTTTTTTATTTTTCTTATTTTTTTTAATATTTTTTTATTTTTTCAAGCAGTCTATAATCAAAACATAAACTGGGATCTTGATGATTATCATGTGTGTGGAGATGCTGACATTGATGAGGCTGTAGAACTAGCACACCTTGCTATCTTCTTTATTTAAGTGTGTATTTTATGTATACACACACATATATTCAATTTTGTTTATCTCAATTATCTAAAAACAAGAGCTGACTTTTGGTAACTGGGTCAACTCTAGAGACCCATCTGCAGTTGCAGGAGCATCAATATTAGCATCTTTATGTTAGCTTGTCTTTAAAATATTCTTTTTTATGAATAGTTATTTTGTGGATTCATTGAATACGAAAGAACCACATATAACACTCAGAAAACTTGGGCGACCATGCAAAACGAAAAGGTATAATAATGTTGGAAGAATTAAATTTTATGTGCAGTCCAAAGCGCTTTATAAAGTTTTCGGTTCCATATATCGTGTTATTGGGTTGCATTTTCATAACTGATTCTCTATGGTTTTTTTTGAATGTATGGTCTTACATCTGACATTTTACATATAATGATATATATGATTATATAATTGTTATATAGTATGTGTTAACCAATTCCAATGTGTATTGTCTATTCCGCCGCAACGCTCGGGTTTCCCACTACTATTTTTAAATAACAAAGCCATAAATAAAAGTTTAAATATATTATTACTAATATATGGCATTGAATGTTCATGCCTCTACTAAATCATATTAAACCATATTTGTGCTGCTATTGGCTAACTCTTTGGCCAATAGTAACGAGTGTCAAATAATGTATAAAACCTCCCATACCGGTGTTTTGGTAAAAAATCAAGCAGTGACAATGTAACCAAACTTTCTGTTGTGAGGTATGATGCTTGAATTGATGAAAAACAATAAGGATCACTATGAAATGTAGTGGACAAGTGACACGAAGATTTATACGAGGAAAAATCCCTTGATCAATGAATGATCTCCGGTATAAAAAACCTCGGGTGATGGAAACTACCGATCACCAACTCAAATTAAACAAGAAAATGTATTACAACTTCGGATGATAGCGAGCTAAGTACAAGGATCACTATAGTGTATTGTGTAGAAAATGTGTGTAATCGCCAAGTGTGTTAGCGAGAGCTGATGAGAGCGGTTGTATGAGTGTGTGTGTAGCCAAAAATAGCTAAGTGTTCTAAAAGATAGCTCGCTACCCCCTTAAATTAGAAAATATCTAGCCTAACAAACTGTCCGCAAATGGTGCAAGTCCTCCACGACTCCACAACGTCCATTTCTGGCCAAGCACGTGTGGAATAGACTTAGAATATTCTCCAGGAATATCGCCAAGACCAAGTCCAAATTGATACTCCTGCAAAACAATTACGAATTCAAAGTAGACAATTGTTAGTACAGGTATCCTTATAGTGATCCATGATCCTGATCCTGCAAGACTTCTGAGGATCACTACTTCAGACAGAATTGAGGATCACTAAACCCAACAGTAAATAAGGATCACTGATTATTTAGAAATCCACCCCTAACAATTGCCCCCAAAATATAAGGAGTAATTATGTAAATAAATGAGTTATATTTTGTTCTTATCCGTAACGAATTAATCAGATAACTAGCCGTTGGAGTCGGACTAGCCGTTACGATCATGACGTCAGTGAGGTGACTATCCTGCAGAATCATTATTATAAATAGGAGTTAGAGATAGGGATCATTTCACATTTAAGTTCAAGAGTACTCCCTTTATATTCTCATCCGACGATCAAGCAGGTAACTCTTTTCCATTTCTTCCTTCTCTTACTCTGTTTTTCTTTCTTTACCATCATCTCGTCAAAAATGATGCTCCGAAATTCACCAAGCAAGGATCACAAGAAGAATAGCCCCTTAAAGAGCCAAGGGATCATCAAAGATTCCATAAACGAACGCTGTTGTTTCACCGATGCACAAATTGATAAAATTCGCTATTGTTTCCCGGCGAACACCGTTATCAAATCCTTTGATCCCACTACTTTGAGTGACTATATCTCTGAAACTTAGATTGCCTTTCCTGCTACACCTTTCACAATAGGATATACCTATCCTTTTCCAGCCTTTACCCAATCCTTTTTCTCCCTTACCGGCATCTCCTACATCCAGGCTATGCCGATGATCTGGAGGGTCTTATATACCCTTGAAAGGATCATCGAGCAGGAAGGGATTGACCTAGGAATGTCAGAGTTGGCTGAGATGTATGATCTCACAACGTTTGGATCCCACCGATATTTGTTTAAACGAAAACCTGGTGAAAAACACCCCATTTTTAAAGCCACCAAGAATGATACAAACTGGAAATGACGCTTTTTCTTTGTCAGAAGAGACTCTATCTCGGATGGAAAGGATTTGCCAAGGAAATGGAGCACTCATGGTAGGATAGGAGGATCCTTAGAAGGATCACTATGTAAGCTCATTTCTGATAACGATTACTAATATGCTTTTGTTTCTTTTGTACAGCTATCACATTCTCGCATATTATTCCTTCAGCTGCCACCAAGGGGAGACTTGTTGCTTTTAGAAAACTTGGTCCTGAAACAAGATCATTCAAGACAATCACCCAGGATTCTCAAGAGGTATCCTTAGGCTCTGTCACCAAGTCAAGTAAGTATCCTGTTCTTTTTATATTCAAATGTTTAAATAAATAGTTATATATGAATAGAATAAGGATACTTATCTGTTTTGGGTGTGTAGGCGCTGGAAAGTCATCAAGATCTGCTTCTAAATTTAGTGTCACTGAGCTTGACACCGTACGATCCTCCAAGAAGAAGCTTCCTGCTAGCCCAACTGCTTCGATCCCCAAGGCACCCGTTAAAGGAAGGGGTGGCAAGAAAAGAAAAGCCTCAGAAGCTGAAGATCTGCAAGGTCTGCCCCTGATTCGCCACCAGTTCCTGGAATACTTCAATGATGTAAGGATCCTTATCCCTGCTTTAGGTATCCAGCTTATTTGAGGATCACCCGTTCTTGAACTGTTCTTTATCTTCTTTGCAGAAATTTGCTGAGATTGAAGATTACGTTGGGCATGTCGAGGAGCAGGACAAGAAGATTGCTGACCTCCAACAAGTCGCATTGCTTAAGGATATTAAGATTGCTGACCTCCAAAAGGACCTCAAAAATGCCAAAGCTGAAACGGCCAAGGTTCTGATCAATGCTGATTACGAGAAGCATGAGATCACCCAGGATACTAAAGTCTCTGCTGCCATAGCGATGTACAAGACCAAATTGCAGATGGCCCAAGAAGCTCAGGATCCTGCCTTTGACAGGAGCAACTGGGATGTGGAAGGCTGGAAGGCAAGGCTGGCTGAGCTGGATGATGAGGAGGAGGCTGAAGAGATCCTGACGATCGAGGCTGGAGGCAGTGGCAAGGATCATGGTGGTGAAGCTAGTGGAGCTGGAGATAGTGATGCAGCGAAGGTGTAGGCTGCATGATTGGGCAATGATGGACATTTCTAAACGTAGCCGGAGCCCAATTTTTTAAAGTGGTTATGGTTTTTTGTTTTGATGATGTTTTGACAAACAATGGATTGTCTGTATTTGAACAATAGTAATTAGGGTTGAGGATCATGGATGATCCTTTGAACAATAGGTAGGATTACAAATGGTGGAGGGATCCTCTGTTTGGGGGATGAAGCCATTGTGATCCTGCCGTCTTTAATTTCCTGCACTTGTTAGACCTATGAACAATGGACACCCTTTGCCAACCCATGTGGACGGGCCACGTTTTGCTGGTAGAAACGTGGGTTGGCAATTTTGACAACCTTAAAAGGGTTTGAACTTTTGTGAATAAAATGACCTTAACTTTTTGGCTATATCCTGTGTTGATGTCCTTATTGTTATTTTATTTTTAAATCTATTGTGACGTTCATGTCGTTTAAATTTATCAAGTAAGGAAAATTTTTAAAAATACCCCTTAAAAGTTAAGGATATGATCAAGGATCACATAAAAAATAGTTTAAGGATCATAAGTTCAGTTGTCAAAGGATAAGTGTCACTTAAATACATAATGAATAAAATCAAAACAGTTAAGGATCATACCTGAGAATCCAAGTTAGGATCCTATCCTTTAACACTTAAAATTAGGATAACCCAAGATACAAACCTTAGTTGAAAGTAAGGATCAAGAGTCCTTGGTCATTTATCTTTACAAACCTGAAATAAGATATTACTTGGAACTGAGCCAATAAAAGATGAATATCAGTAACTGGGGACAAGCCCAACAATTCTGGGGACAAGCCCAATACACTGGGGACAAGCCCAAAAGATAACTGGGGACAAGCCCAAAGGATAACTGGGGACAAGCCCAAAGGATCGTATGTAAACTGGAGTATGGCCCTCACTGGCGACTATCCAAACTTAGTGACATGAAAATGCCAAAACCTTAGCTAATGTGAAAACATTAGAAACCTTAGGAATGGATGTATGGTATGTCTACCATTATACGTAGGATCCTGAATATAGCCAGTACAATGAAATTGTCAGCCCCTAAAGCGGGTACTGGTCCCATTGCCATGAACTATACCAGGATCATCGTGCGCTACTGGCGAAACAGGGGATAGGCCCAAACTGGGGACTAGCCCAAATGACTGGATACTTCTGTGGATACTCAATTCTTAGTTAAGGATACCTGAACCTTCAAAACTCAGGATCAAGTAAAAGGAGGATAAAGGACGCAGGATCCTTATCCTTGTAAGGGAATAAAAAGAATAAAATAGTTTGAGATTGGAATGTTACCAGAAAGAGGATCATCTGTCAGTAAGGATCCTTCAAGGATACTTGTCTGGTAAGGATCACGGATCATGGTCACATGAAATATTTCTTCAAATGGACAGCATTCCAAGCTCTTGGTAGCAGATCACCTTCCATTGTTAGCAATCGATATGCCCCCTTTCCTGTTTCGCTTCAATCAAATAGGGGCCTTCCCACTTTGGTGCTAGCTTTCCATCAGCAGGATTGGTGGTGTTTTGAAATGCTTTCCTTAATACCATATCCCCAACTTGGAATTTCCTAAGCCTGACATTTTTGTTGTATGCTCCCACCATCCTTTGTTGATAACTGGCCATCCTTATCCTTGCCAAATCCCTGATTTCTTCTATAGTATCCAAATCTTGAATCAAGTTTTCATCATTTTCTTCAGGATCACGAATGCTTGTTCTTGCAGTTGGAACCACCATCTCTGTAGGGATCACTGATTCTGCCCCAAATACCAAAGAGAATGGAGTTTGGCCTGTAGCATTCTTGGGAGTTGTCCTATCAGCCCAAAGCACATAAGGTAGTTCTTCTGCCCATTTTCCTTTCTTGGATCCAAGCTTCTTCTTCAAGTTGTTGATGATGATCTTGTTGGATGACTCTGCCTGACCATTAGCTTGTGGGTGGACTGGTGTTGATGTTATCATCTTAATCCCCCAACTGTCACAAAAGTTAGTGGTTCTATTCCCAATAAATTGGGATCCATTATCACAAATAATCTTAGAAGGGATACCAAATCTAGTAATAATGTTTCTTTTAATAAAGGTTATAACTTCCTTTTCTCTGACTTGAGTAAAGGCTTCAGCCTCTATCCACTTAGAGAAGTAATCAGTCATAGCAAGCATGAATACTTTACCACCAGGTGCCTTAGGAAGCTTTCCAACTATATCGATTCCCCATCTCATGAATGGCCAAGAAGAGGATATAGGATGCAAGAGCTCTGCTGGTTGGTGAAGGATATTACTATGCCTCTGACAAGGATCACACCTCTTGGCATACTCCACAGCATCCTTCTTCATAGTGGGCCAATAGTATCCTGTCCTCAGGATCCTTGAGAATAATGCCCTGCCCCTAGTGTGGTTTCCACAATCTCCTTCATGGAAATCCTTTAGGACTTCTTGAATTTCAGGATCCTCAATACATCTTAAATATGGTCCTGCAAGAGATCGTTTATACAACATATTATTTAATATTGTAAATTAGGATACCTTAATTTTGAAAGCCCTTGGGTTTTCTCTTGTAGGAATTTCTCCATGTTGTATGTATCTCATGATTGGGAGTATCCATGATCCTGAATGAGATTGGGTATTATCACTAGGGATGATTGCAGAATCTTCTCCTATCTCCATAGCTACATGATCCTTGATAGCAGTGGTCAGGATATGGATAATAGGGATCTTGATATCCTCAGGAATTTTCAAAGGTGATCCTAGATTGGCTAACGCATCAGCTTCTGCATTCTCTTCCCTTGGTACCTGTGTCAAACTAAAGGATACAAAAGAGAGTGTCAATTCTTTGACTATCTCCAAATATTTGATTAGCTTTTCACCTTTAACAGCATAGGATCCATTAAAGTGATTAGTGATCAATAAAGAATCTACATGTACCTCAAGATACCTGATGCTCATGTGTTTTGCAATTTGCAAACCAGCTATCAAGGCTTCATATTCAGCCTCGTTGTTGGTAGTTTGAAATTCACAAGCTATGGAGTGGGGTATTATGTCCCCCTGTGGCGATTTTAGTAGTATTCCAAGCCCTGTTCCATTTACATTGGAGGATCCATCAGTGAACAATATCCAAGGATCCTTGGTTTCTTCAAGCTGTTGGACTTCTAGTTCAGCCTCCTTTTGCAAATCACTACTGAAATCTGCCACAAAGTCAGCTAAGGCTTGGGATTTAATGGCAGTCCTTGGTTCATATCTTATATCATATGCACTCAATTTCACTGCCCACTTAGCCATCCTTCCTGACATTTCAGGTTTCCTGAGAACATTCTTAATTGGGAAATTAGTTTTAACAATAATGGCATGGGTCTCAAAATAATGTCTTAATTTAGTAGATGCCATAATTAATGCGAGGATAAGTTTTTCTAAATGTGAATACCTGGATTCAGCATCAAGTAAGCTCTTACTTACATAATAAACAGGATGTTGTGTACCTTGGTGATCCTTAACAAGGACCGCACTTACTGCTTTTGAGGATACCGCCAAGTATAAGGATAACACATCTCCCTTTTCTGGTTTCATTAAGGCTGGGGCTGAGGATAGGTAATCCTTAAGAGCTTTAAGGGCACTTTCATGCTTCTCAGTCCATTCGAATTTCTTGTTCTTCCTCAGGATGTCATAGAACTCCTTGCACTTTTCTGAGGATTTGGATATGAATCTGTTCAAAGTTGCGATCCTGCCAGTCAATCTTTGCACATCCTTAGCATTGGCAGGAGATTTGATATTCATAATGGCCTTAATCTGATCTGGACTTGCTTCAATGCCCCTCTTTGTCACCATATATCCCAAGAATTTACCTGCCTTTACACCAAAATGACACTTAGAAGGATTAAGTTTCATGTTATATTTATCAAGGATATTGAACGCTTCCTCCAAGTGTTTAAGATGATCCTCAGCTTTCTCGGACTTAACCACCATGTCATCAATATAGACTTCCATAGTGTGTCCAATTTGCTCCTTGAACATCATATTGACTAGCCTTTGATAAGTAGCACCTGCATTCCTTAATCCAAACGGCATAGCAACATAACAGTATATACCAGTTGGGGTCATAAAGGTTGTATCCTCTTGATCGGATGGTTCCATCTGAATTTGTTGAAATCCAGATGAAGCATCCATAAAAGTTAACAACTCATGACCCGCGATAGCATCCACCATGGAGTCAATGTGGGGTAATGGGAAAGGATCCTTGGGACATGCCTTGTTTAAATCTGTAAAATCGACACATACCCTCCACTTTCCATTTTTCTTTTGAACAACAACCACATTGGCTAACCATCTTGGATACTTGACCTCTCTAATCATACCTGCTCGAAGTAGCTTATCTACCTCTTCCTGGATAATAGCGTTTCTTTCAGGTGCAAACTTCCTCCTCTTTTGATGAATTGGCTTGAATGACCTGTCAACACCAAGTTTGTGAGTAATTATATCTTTAGATATACCTGTCATGTCTTCATGTTTCCAGGCAAAGGTGGTTTTCCTTCTTTTGAGAAAGGATACTAGTTCCCGTTCAATATCGCTAAGGATCCCTGACCCTATAAAGATCTTGGATTCAGGATCATCAGGATCCATGAGGATTTCTTTCAAATCCTGTTCTCTTGCCTCCAAGACATCTCTTGAAGGATACTTTAATTGCTATTGCTCCCTTGGTCTTGAGGCTGGTTTCATTGATGAGGTATAGCAATTCTTAGCCTCCTGTTGATCACTCTTAATTTTCACCACTCCCCATGGACTTGGAAGCTTTACACACTGATGATAGGTGGATGGGACTGCCTTCATATCATGTATCCATGGCCTGCCAAGGATAACATTACAGCAAGATAAGCAATCAATAACACAAAACTTTTGATAAGAATGCAATCCCTCAATATAGATTGGGAGTTTGATGTCCCCCAATGTATTCTTTGTTTCCCCACTGAATCCCACTAGTACTGAGGATCTTGGGATAATATCAGACTCTGGGATATTCATTTTCTTGAGAACATCCAGCTGAATGATGTTCACAGAGCTTCCTCCATCTATAAGGATCCTGCGAACAAAGTGGTTAGAAATAAACAATGTAATTACAAGACCATCATGATGAGGATCCTGGATGTCAACACGATCATCCTCATCAAAAGTAATGACTTTATCCTGGGTGACAACGGAGGTCCGGACGGGTCTGTCACCATTATCCATCTTGGTTTCCTTAGCGTGTCTTTTTGCTGCTGAAAAGGATGTACCACAGATGTCTGATCCACCGGATATGAAATTTTTGACTTGTGCATCTGCTGGAGGAGCAGGAGCCCTTTCCGGGATCCTTTCAGGATCCTGGGTCCTTGACTTCTTTCTTCCCAAGAGTTCCTTTAAATGCCCCTTGCTCAACAAGTAACCAATTTCCTTTCAAAGTGCAATACACTCTTCAGTGAGATGCCCGAAATCTTCATGATATGCACACCACTTGGATTTATCCTTTGTAGCAGCTGGTTTATCACTTTTCCTTGGCCACCTAGCTTTCTCACCTAGATTCTGCATTGCAAGGATTAGTTCAAACAGAAAAAGAATATTCAGAAATAGGAGGATAATCCTCATTATCCTCTTCTTGTTCCACTGCGTGCACATTCTGGTTATCAGATCTGTTGTAGGACTTGGATTTGTTGTTCCTGAAGTAGGATCCTTGTTTATCCTGTTTTGAGGATCCTGTCAATCTGTCCTGGATCCTTTTGTCATCCTCTAGGCGGATGAACCTAAGGGCCCTAGTCCTTACTTCATCAAGATTCCTGCAAGGTGTCATAACAAGATCATCATAGAATAATGAATCCCTAAGCAATCCCATTTTAAAGGCTTCTACAGCCGTAGCAATATCCAAATTGGGAATATCTAAGGATTCTTTACTAAACTTAGTGATATAATCTCTAAGTGATTCATTTTGACCTTGTGTTACCCTATATAAATCACTAGTTAATCGTTCAAATTTTCTACTACAAGAGAATTGACTATTGAACAAGTTAATTAAATTAGCAAAAGAAGTAATAGAGTAAGGGGGAAGACTTAGCAGCCATTTAAGAGCAGATCCTGTAAGTGTGGATCCAAATCCCTTGCATAGACATGCTTCTTTCAACCTTTCAGGAATTGGATTGATCTCCATCCTCTCCCTGTATTGAGCTACATGCTCTTCTGGATCTGTTGAACCATCATATAGTTTCATTGATGGTATCTGGAATCTTTTAGGTATCTCAGCATCACATAAAGGTGGTGCAAAACGAGATATCCTATGGCTACCATCCGCAATCTCAGGAATGGGTTTAACCACTCCTGGTACACTGGATATCATATCCTTAAGCTTCTGTAGTTCCCTAGCCATGGCCTGATTGATACCTGTATCCTGCATAAAGCCATGGTTAGTGTTATATAAATTATTAAAAGTGTTACCTCCCACAGGATTCGAGTTTGGAATTGTGGATGTGAATCCATCTTGTCGAGACTCTGGCATGATTGAAGGACCAGAGGAGGCAATGGTCTGCATTGGTATGAAGTCTCCTTGATGAACGTCCGAGTTCTGAGGCTGCATACTTCTTAAGGATCCTTGATTTTGAAAGAGGTTGGCTCCTTGGAATTGAGATGATCCTTGAACCTGAAAGGACCCTGGGATCAGGGAGGATCCTTGAACAAGGGATAATTCTGGGACCGGAGAGGATCTTGGAACCCAAGAGGATCCTGGGACCTGGGAGGATCCTTGAATCTGGGAGGATCCTTGGACCCTGGAGGATCCTTGGACCTGGGAGGATCCTTGGACCTGGGAGGATCCTTGGACCTGGGAGGATCCTTGGACCTGGGAGGATCCTTGTACTGCATGCATTCCCACATATCCTCCTGACGTGAAATATCCCTGATGCTGAGAGGAGGATCCTGATGGTTGAGAAGAGGATTCCTGCGGCTGGAAGTAAGAGCCAAATGCCTGACTCATTGTTGTTGTTCCATAACACCTTCCTGGTAGTTCACCCAAGTATTGCACGTCCGGAACTGCTGAGTGTTGGGAAGTTATGACCGGAGTGTTGAAGTTCAGCGACCTTGGCATCAGAGGGGAGTGATCCTCCACTAATTTCTTTTGTTTCTTGATTTCATCGATCTCCCGGAGGATCCTTTCGTTGGTTTTATCCTGCTCTTGTGCATGATTCCTCATCTGCAAAATCAGGGCATAAAGATCATTAGTAGTAGGATTAGTTGAAACAGAAGAAGTAGGTGGTTTTTGGAAAATAGGAGTTGGTTTCTTCGCAGCATTCTCAGCATTCTTCTGGGATCCAGAAGGTGGTGGAGGCAAAGGAGGAACGCCTTGTGAAGAACTGCATGAGGGCATCAAACTTGAAGTATTCTTCACTGAGGAAGCCATCTGTTTGGTTGTAGCAAACCGAAATGACCACGAAAACATGAATCTTTCTAGGAATGAAGCACCAATTGCCCCACGGTGGGCGCCAAACTGTTTTGGTAAAAAATCAAGCAGTGACAATGTAACCAAACTTTCTGTTGTGAGGTATGATGCTTGAATTGATGAACAACAATAAGGATCACTATGAAATGTAGTGGACAAGTGACACGAAGATTTATACGAGGAAAAAGCCCTTGATCAATGAATGATCTCCGGCATAAAAAACCTCGGGTGATGGAAACTACCGATCACCAACTCAAATTAAACAAGAAAATGTATTACAACTTCGGATGATAGCGAGCTAAGTACAAGGATCACTATAGTGTATTGTGTAGAAAATGTGTGTAATCGCCAAGTGTGTTAGCGAGAGCTGATGAGAGCGGTTGTATGAGTGTGTGTGTAGCCAAAAATAGCTAAGTGTTCTAAAAGATAGATCGCTACCCCCTTAAATTAGAAAATATCTAGCCTAACAAACTGTCCGCAAATGGTGCAAGTCCTTCACGACTCCACAACGTCCATTTCTGGCCAAGCACGTGCGGAATAGACTTAGAATATTCTCCAGGAATATCGCCAAGACCAAGTCCAAATTGATACTCCTGCAAAACAATTACGAATTCAAAGTAGACAATTGTTAGTACAGATATCCTTATAGTGATCCATGATCCTGATCCTGCAAGACTTCTGAGGATCACTACTTCAGACAGAATTGAGGATCACTAAACCCAACAGTAAATAAGGATCACTGATTATTTAGAAATCCACCCCTAACAACCGGCAATTATTACAGAATACAAAAATTTAATCACTGTAAGTATAACTGATAAATATTTAGGATTTTAGAAATCATTTTTAAATATAACTGTATCACAAAAAGGTGATAAAAAGGAGAATGACTCAAAAACTGTAAGAAAAGAGAATGGACTCACTTCGTAATTTTAGGGTTCAACTAGAAAGCCTCCTGGTATAATTTTGGGTATAACTCCTGGTCTATTTAATATAATGCACTCGTGTTAAGTAAAGTAACCCAATTCAACTTTATCCCTACGTCACGAGACAGAACCCCAACGAACTTAGTCGGGCAGAGCCTTGACATACGTTACGGGGCTCCAGATCAATCAGACAGGGTATCAGTGATCAGGGGTTAAAATACTTAAAACGGGGCAGGGCATTATTATTATTGATTAAAAATAAAAACATAGAATTATAGAAAGAGAGAGATAGATCGAGAGGCAGAGAGAGATTGAAAAGAAAATGAGCATCTTATTTTGAGGAGTTGAAGTGTTATTTATAGTTGCACTACAATATTGGAGCTCACATTCAATAGACACGTACGCATATATATTAATTGCAAACATACACGTAGCTTTCAATTTGAATGTTCAGTTTGAATTTTAATATTATTTTATTTTTATAATTAATTCAGCTGCTTCACTCATTTGGCGTTTATAACTTCTAAAATATGATGTTTTATAAAACAATGAATATGTCTTTAGAACGAGAATAATCTTATCTACATTTTGAACCAAGTTTCATTAAAAATGGAGTAGGTTCAAATATATTGTATTTTTTATAATTTAATTATTAAACGGTTTCTAGGCCTGTCTAGGTACTTCATATTTCTAACAGTCAACTTACCCATAATCTACCTATCTAATAATATAAGTTTTTATATACTTTTTATTTTAATAGAAATGTCACCCATATACAGGCCAATTAATTAGTATAACATTCCAACCAACTATATATAAAATAGTTTTTAAAACTATTTGGGCCGAATAATTATATTAAAAATAAAACTAGTTACTAGTGGTTAATAAATTTAAAAAATCTATAATTCTTATATGATAAAAAAAATGGAAATGTTACACAACTCGTTTAACTACTTGATATATCATGTCTATAACACAGTTTTATGTACCAAGAAAAATAAATGATGGATCCTAACCTCATAATTTTATTTATTTTTAGAAAAGTAAAAATCACATTGTGTATTTTTTTAGTAAACAGGTCTAATCGTGTCTTGTACAGATTTCTATTGCGAGCCCTACCCTTAGTATATAAACTCAATAATCGATAAAGTAGATTGTCTTTTGTTTTTCACTACTAGAAAAGAGGGTTTTTGTCATGAAACTTTTGGTCACAAAATAGTAGCAATTTCCTTGTTGTCACCATTTCGCCACCGAAAATGCGGTGACAAAAACACCCGTGTCAATTGCCCTAATGCCACCAAATAGCCACCATTTTTATATTTTGCCACCTTATTTTTGCCACCACAAAATTGGTCAAAATTATTTGCCACCGCTTCTTGTTTGCTACGGTCCACCTTGTTTGCTACCGATTTGCCACCATTTAACCACCATGTTTGCTATCGATTTGCCACCATTTAACCACCATTTTCATTGAAAAGTTTGCTACGGTCCACCTTGTTTCTACCGATTTGCCACCATTTAACCACCATGTTTGCTACTAATTTGCCACCATTTAACCACCATTTTCATTGAAAACAAGTGGGTATTTAGCGAGCTTGTTGAATTATTTGCTACCATTTTGTGATTTCTTGAATATTGGTTTTTTATTCAGCTTGATTTTTCATTTTTCTCTGCTTTTTTCATAAAAATTACATAATCAATAAAATTACAAAATTATATAAAAAGTCTAATAAGATCACGAAAACCCAAAATTATATAAAACATGTGTATCAAAAGCATATAAAACATTCTAATAGAAATACCAACTAAAACATCAAATAACTAAAAAAATCCTAATATAATAAACATCGAAACATTCAAAACCAAGTGTTTGTAGCCTATCTTCAAATTGTACTTGTTAACATAGCTTCAATTTGTGGCATCGTATCAAGCATAGCATCTTTATCCACCTTATCTTGTTTCTTTTCAGAAACCCAGCAATAATTCCATTTAGCCTTTCTTTTTCTTCATCATTTTCCTTAACGAGCTCCTTGATAACTAAGTTCAACTTTTCAATCTACAAAACAACCAATGAATTAAATCAAGAATTCGGAATTAACGAAAACTAATAACGGGTCAAGTTGGTTGCAAAGATAACAATATCCAATTGTAAGCTACAACTCAAGTGCTAGAAGCAAAGATTACTAACGAACACATCGGAATCATAGTTCCAGTCATGCAAAGATTACTAGCGACACATATATAATTACGTATGAGTCATGTAAGTTGGCTATTTAAAGATGATGGCAAAGCATGCTGAATAGAAGGTAATTTCATGAGTTTAAATCTTTGGCAGATAACGATATGGTTTATACCATATACCACACTTTTATTATAAAAAATGCTTTTATTTGTTGTAACAGAAGAGATGAGACGTAGAGCTTACATGGTACTCTAGCTAGCCAGAAGAAACGAAAACTTACAGCGCTATAGGATCAAGAACGAGTCCGAATATTCAAACCTTAACCTAAGGCTTGAATACAAACAGAGAAGGGAAAACATGGCCAAATCACCTGAGACCTTCACTTAGGGTTTGAACTTTTAATGCTTCGAACTATATGTGAATCAGAAACGTAACAGTGTTGAAGATATGTAAGTGCAGGTTGTTATTTTAAAAAATTCTAAGAAAATAATAGCATACTTATTTTAGTTTCACTAACATCTACATCTTAGGGCTTGAATACAACCAGACAAGAATCATACAAGAAGAGAAGCATTTGTAAGGATTTCTCTATAAGTTTATCAAAAAAAAGAAAGAAAGCCATTAAGCAACTTCATTTATTATCAATTATGCGTGTAGGTATACCTACCTTCAAGATGTTTTCATAGGACAATTAAAAACTTCATAACTCCTCTAAAAAAAAATTGGCCATATGATTATTATGATCAGACCTAAAGACGATATATAGAAAATTTTCAACAACCTCCAAACAAATCAAAGAAAAAAATTGGGCATTCCGTAACCCCCTAAAGATATTATCATCACAAATATAACCAGAAATATGCTCATTACCTGAATCCACGGGGACTTCAAGAAACGACCACCACGATACGGCTTCACCAAAACCAACAGTTGCATTTTAATACGGCCACTAAAACCATCTTGTTTCATCTGCGATCTGGACCGTTGATCGTCTCCTTCATCGGTCTCCTTAGACCAATTAGAACTTATCTCAGTGTCGTCAACGCTGTCACAAACCTGAAACAAAAACGTTCGACCACTCATGTAAATTAATGTTTGACTTTGACCAACGGCACAGTTTGTTTTTTTTTTTTTTTTTTTGGAACGGCCAACAGAAATTTTATTCACTACTAGCAAGGAACTAGACACCAAAATTACAATATATCGAACCAAAAACAACACCAGGTCAAAACATTAGAGCTGAATTAAACAAAAACATTAAACCTGTTCCAGTCCTCCCATGTTAACCAAGCCACTTTCGATCGATTTTTTATCCACATATAGCTCAACAACTTTGCTTCTTCCCGAACTTGTATGAACTCCGGCTGCATATGGTTGAATACAGTCTCATTTCGCATCCGCCATATACAACAAATTACAACCAAAACGACGACGTGTATCGCTTTCCTCTTCTTCCTTGACCCTGGGCTGTAAGCATGAAACTCTAATAAATCTTTGATATCAAATGCCACAAAAGATGGGATTTTACACCATGATGCAACATTCTGCCAAATTGTTTGGGCAAAATGGCATGATACAAAGATATGGTTACTTGATTCCTCATACTCGGACTCGGTTTGTAGTTTACTAGAACTTACCTCAGACTCGGTTGAACTGGTTTCTTCACCATGAGATGGAGAATTGCCCTGCAGACGGAGTCTTCTAGAAGCAGTGCCTTGCCCCATAACATCTTCTGAGCTTGGGTCAGTTCGGTCAGTTCGAGGTGAATGGGAGTCACGGGACCGAAACTTGAATTTGGGTTGACCAATTGTAGAACTGCCAGTAGCATGAATATTTGTCTGGCTTGTTGACTGTTCCAGACATTACCCGCGCTATAATGTGAACCGATATTGGGTCCTGTAGATACGGGTGTTTCACTTCCCACTGTTGTCGTTATTTTACTAGCCGACTTGTTAATCGAGCACTCTTTGCCGTTTTGTAAAAGTGACAACAATTCGGAGAGACAAACATCCTGTTCACATGTTCTGTCCTGAAAGTTTAACCCAGTCTCACTACCAAAATCATTCGCAAATCTTGAATCCAGATACGCTCCAAGTTCTGGATAACTCTGCAACATTATTTTTGTAACAATAATAAACTATTTACACCAGAAAAAAATCGAAAGTACAAAATGTGTAAACAGATTGACCCACAACTAGGGCTGCAAACGAACCGAACGAACACGGCGTTCGTGTTCGTTTTTTAAGGAAATACATGTGTTCACGAACAGAACACAAACAAACCTTAATGAGGCCTCTGTTCATGTCCGTTCATTTAACTAAATGAACAAAAGTTATTGTTCAAGTCCTTTCACTTGTTAAACGAACGAACACAAACAAACGAATTAATTAATAAATACTAAACGAGTTGAGCCCGAGCCGAGCTCGAGCTTCAAAAATTACCTTCGAGCCCGAGCCGAGCTCAAGCTTCAAAAATTACCTTCGAGCCCGAGCCGAGCTCGAGCTTCAAAAATTACCTTCGAGCCGAACTCGAGCTTTCATATGTTACATAGTTATTAAAGGTGCTAGGCACACTCAAGGCGCTTAGGCCTCGCCTAGGGCCTAGGCGCAAAGCGCAAAAAAAGCAAGGGCCTGAGAAAATATAAGCGCACAATGAAAAAATATTAAAAATATATTATATATTAGAAAAATAATACTATTCTTCAAATAAAATAAACAAACGCTTTTATATAACATTTAATTTGATCTATTTAGTGCCAAAAGTTCTAAAATTAGTACCAAAAGTTCTAAAATATTAGTGTATTAGTGTAGAAAGTTAGTTTTCCTTAGATAAAAGTAGAAATCTGGCTGGAATCTTGCCGGAATTTAAAGAATTTGGCCGGAAACTCTCCGGAATCTAGGAATCTGCGCTTGAACCATCACCTGAAGGATTAAAGCGCAATTGGCTCGACTTAAAGCGCAATTGTCTCGCCTCGCCTGGAAAATGGGCCTAGGCGCAAGAGGCGATGGCTTTTAACAACTATGATATGTTAAACGAGCTCGCGCTCGAGCCTGGTCGAGCTTGGGCTCGGCTCGGCTCGTTTGCACCCCGACTTGCAGCCTCCTTAGCAGCAGCTTCCTTAGCAGCTCGTTCCTGGAAGAAAAGAGGGTAGGTTGACACAAAACGTTAGTTTGCCCAAAATTCATTTTTTTTTCATAACAACTAGTGTCTCAAAAGTTATGAGTAAAATGAACCGCAAAATACACTTCCCGTTTCTTATTAAGCTAAATGTTTCAATGTTAGCCATTAAAGATAATCGAGCCCTTCATACATAACTATTGAAGAAGTTGGTTAATCACCTGCATATTCTCTTTTACGTTGATTAGTTCCCATAGTTTCGTCTTATAAGAACTTTCTTCAGGGTCAAGTATGTAGCCAGTGATCTACAACACAAAATATATGTAAATGTATCAGCACAAAATATAACCTACAGCTATGAGCTATCATTGAATTCTCAGTGTGTTATTTCATGTTTGAGAGATAGCGTAGAAGTATACAGGGCCGTATATATAGATGATATGTTTATGTATTATTATTATTATTATTATTATTATCAAATAAAAGAGTTGTGGCAAAGGAATTTTGACAATCGTTCCATGTTTTAACATGTGTGATACCGATTATCAGCTTCAAATAACAGTTTCACTTACCTCAGAATCATCCAGATCGTCAAAGGCATCACTTTCATCAGATCGTCAAAGGCATCACTTTCATTTTCATCACCAGGGGCCTGCTTTGAGCTTTCAACAGCATCAACACTATTGTCAAGTTATCCAGAGTTGAGAACTGATAAAATTGTCACAGAAGCACAACAACAAACAGTAACATCAGGAAATCCTCTCAACTGAAGAAAAAAAATGAAAAAAGTCAACTTACCAACACGTTCGACTTCTGTTGAAGTGACTGTATTTTCAGTTTCTTTCATGTTACCCTGTGTTCCCTACAATTATGAACAAGTCAAAATCCTAATGTCACACTAAGCATAGTAAACACAATCATGACTTCTACATGTACAAAGTGCGCGTATTAGTGTTGGAAAACTGGATCGAGCAATCACATAACACGATATTGGTGACAAATCACAAGTCACGTTTTAAACTTTGATAAAAGCAAAAGAACATCCGTGACCCCTAAACCCTATATTTATACTCGATACAACCATTGCTTATCATTAATCAAGTCAACCTGACCTACAAGAATTCTAATCTAATGAAAAACTACTCTCCTAATCTAATCCTACGAAACAAAATCAAACAGATCTTCCAGCGGCAGCCGATACTTTTCTAATTTATCTACCCATTAATTTCAACTTTAAACGCTTTATCTACCCATTAATTTCAGCCGATACTCTCCTGGAGACCTGTAATTTATATTATGAACAACATACAAACAACCTGCAATTTCAATATTTTGAATCAATACCTGGAACATGTGATTTTTTTAACAATTTGGGGTTTGGTTTCATGACCCGGGACTAGCGATTTTGGGCGAAGGGCAATTACGATTCCGGTTTCAAGACCTGGAGCAACGATTGGAATGAAACCAACTACTTTCCACCTTTAATTTGGATTCGGTTTGGTAAGGGGGCTGTTGCTATAGATTGAATGTGCCAAACAACTATCCGCCCGTCTTCGCTGACAAACCGAGCAGATTGAAAACCGTGTATTTGAATTCGGACAATGAAGCTGAGTGGTAGAAAATCTCAAGGATGTTGGGGTTGAGCGGAGGAGGCAATTAACTTTGGGGTTTACCTCCTCATTAGATCAAAACCCTAACTGTATTGTAGCGATGTGAAATTAAGAGCGGGCCCTCTAAAAATTAACCCGCTTAATTTAAGTTTTCATCTTGCCACCGTTAACACGGTGGCAATTAAAAAGGGTGCTTTTATTTCTAATGTTTTTAATTTTGTTTAGTATTTTTCCTACGAATTTATCACCAAAATTAAACGGTGGCAAAATTTCCAACCATTTAGCCACCATATCATAACAAGTACGCTTAATTTCAATTTTAGGGGAAGCGACTTGCTAAATTTGCTACCATTTTTTTTCGGTAGCAAATTTTAGTGACAATTGCCTAATTTTCTAGTAGTGTTTGTGGTTTAGTCATTTTTATTACTTTCATCCAAAAAGTTTTTTTTCCATGCATCTGAGTCCTTATGGTTTTGAAATCTTGTCGTTTTATCATCTTCGTTTATATGGGTCTAAACAAAACAAAATAAGTTAATCGTTTAAAAACATATTGGGTTTTAACTTTAAGGGTAAATTATAGTTTTCGTCCTTTATATTTGTATTGAATTGTAATGGATGCCTTTTAACTTCAATAATTACAGTCACAATCCTTTATTTATAAAACATATTACACTCTACGTCCTTTATGTGTAATGAGTTTTACAAATAAAGGATTTTAACTGTAATTATTGAATTTAAAGCACATCCATTGCAATCCAATACAAAAATAAAGGAAGAAAACTGTAATTTACCCTAAATTTAATTATATGCTTTAAAAAAAATAAATATATAAAATATATATTTAAAGTGTGGAGCAGGATCAAATACAAACAAGTTTTATGTAAAAACAGTAAGAACCAATACGAAGCCCCACATGACATCCATTTAGTTTATAAAGAGGAGATTTTTGTACTTTTGTTTTAATGCTGATTTAGAGATTCATATTTTTATGCAACTTGTTAGTTTTTTTTACTACAATTATATTTTCCATAAATACATCAAAAACTGATTTAAAAAAATCAATCCATTAAACAATCCATTGTTGCTTTGAACTCATCGTCTCATTAAACATTCTTATTCTTTTTTCATCTAATCCTAATTCTATATGCTATGTTTATTCGACATGTAATTATCACCCATTAATGTAAAGTTAATATTAGCACGTCAAAACCATTACAAACGTTTTGTGCTGATTATATATTTTTGTGTGCTGATTTCATAAATTGATACGCTAATTTCATAAAATAATATACTACTTATTTAAATATTTATGTTACTTATATGAATTTATGTATTGATTATATAATTTATGTGCTAAATTCTTAAATTGATGTGCCAATTTCATAAATTGATCTGGATAAATATTTGTGTCATATATATAAATTTATGTATTGAAACCAACACATACAATTTCAAAACTAGCATAGACATAATCAGCACAAAACAGGTTTGAAACTAGCACAAACAATTTTGAAGTGCTATTTTCGATGCATTAGAAAAAGAATGTCATCTTAAAAAAATATATATAACAATATTATACTCATATTAAAGATAAAAAAAATCTTGATTTTGTGGTGTAATTTTTTTTTCAAAAAATAACAAAGCATAAAAGTTATTTTGTTTTAAAAAAAAAGAGTAAATTACAAAACTTGTCCTTTATGTATGCTAGTTATTGCAAATTGTGTCATTTGTCTTTAATAATTACAAAAATCATACTCGATGTTTGCAAACCCTTGCACATTGTGTCCTTTAGCCCTAACCCAGATACTTTTGATGGTTAAATATGACAAAGTAGACCCCACATAAGGGTATTTTGGTCATTTTACATGTTCAATTATTATTTTTAAACAAAACCCATTTAATCCCACCCAACCCACCATCAACAAAACATAGTTCAATCTTCTTCCCTTTTATCATTGACTTTCTCATTCAAGATTGGATCTTAAATCACTTGTTCTATCTTCATTGGTTCTTCAGTGCTCACTAGTCATGAGAACATCATTCAAATCGAGTTTTTTCGTTGCGTTTGTTATCGTGTTATCTTGTTACTCAACCACTGCTCAGATGCCGTTTAGCTACCAAGATATTCTTACTACTGAGCCTTTTGGGTTCCCTGAATTTCCTACTGCAAATCTTACTACAAAATGGACCAACAATGAGCCAATCCCGATGTATGCGAATTTCTCAGATGGCACAGCTATCCAAATCTTACTCCTTGCTGAAGCCAATGAAACTTATTTCGCTTGTGGCTTCTACTGTACGGGAATTTGTACCCCTTTTCTCTTCTCCATCTTCATTGTTCAAATTGACTACAGTCAGCTTCCTGAGGTTGAATGATGTTCTCATGACTAGTGAGCACTGAAGAACCTATGAAGATAGAACAAGTGATTTAAGATCCAATCTTGAATGAGAAAGTCAATGATAAAAGGGGAAGAAGATTGGACTGTGTTTTGTTGATGGTGGGTTGGGTGGGATTAAATGGGTTTTGTTTAAAAATAATAATTGAACATGTAAAATGACCATTGTGTGGGGTCTACTTGGTCATATTTAACCATAAAAAGTAACTGGGTTAGGACTAAAGGACATAATGTGCAAGGGTTTGCAAACATCGAGTACGATTTTTGTAATTATTAAAGAAAAAAGACACAGTTTGCAATAACTAGCATACATAAAGGACGAGTTTTGTAATTTACTCTTAAAAATGGTGGAAATAGTAGGAAAAAGTCAACATAAGAAAATTTTAACCTTAATCCTCATATTTAATATAATAACACAATTACTAAAATACCCTTGAAGCTAGTATTAGACATTACTAACACTAAAAGCTTGACATGTAATCAAGAGTTGAGATCATGTACAAACAGTGCTAACTGTAAGAACAGGTCTAAACCATTGATAGTTTAAATCAAGGGTTGTGATTGATTATAAATAAAACCTTTATAATTAAAAATTAATACTAACAAGTTAGGGGTAATTTCGTAAAATTGCTAGTCATTTGACCATTTTCAATTAAATACAAATTCCACCAAGGTTTTTTTATACTAAAATAACTTTTATATACTTCATTATTTAAAAAAAAAAATATACCATAAAATCAAGTATTTTTTTTATCTTTAATGTGAGTACCATATTGCTATACCTTTTTTTATTTATAAAAGTAACTTTTAAAAAAGTTACCAAAAGTTGTTTTATAATTGTGCTGATAATATGCTGATTATGTGTTAATTACAATATAATACAAACAAACACCAAAAGTAGATATAATCAGCACATCTGATGTGCTGATAATGGAGAACGATTGAGGATGTTGTGCTAATGTCGTTTATGTTGATAATGGAGAACGACTGAGGACGATGTGCTGATAATGGAGAACGATTAAGGATGTTATGCTAATTATATAGTGTTGTGCTGATTATATTTTTTTGTGGTGGTTTCTACAGGTTGGTTCGATCATGGAGAGTTACTAGATCATGGATATGTTAAAAAATTCAAACTTTGATTTGAATTAAACTTGCATGGATTTAAGGATGTTTTAATAATTATTTTTAATTAGTTATAAATAAATATAGTCAAAAGGTCTAAATTACCCCCAAACTAATTTTTTATTGAGAGACTCTTATCAATTATGTGTTGGTTCTTACGGTTCTTACAAACATAAGTATTTGTATTTGATCCCATTCCGTGTAATCAATACCAATCATTGATTAAATTACCAAGGGCTTGATGTGTAATCAATACCAATCATTGATTAAATATATAGACGACTCAGATCTGTTCTCAACGTTTTTACAATTAACATAGTTTGTACATGATCTTTAACTCTTTAAAGTGTAGAAAATTACAGGCTAGATGGGAGAGTGGGCCTTGGACGGTCACCCACCTTGCCCGTGTATACATTGACATATTGACTTGGCAGGGTCGGGTTGGTCCACGTGTGTTATGAAACCAAACACCCCCTAAACTCAAATCATACCTGCAATGATCCAAACACCCCCCAATATTGTAGAACGAAGATGCTTTCGGTTGTTCATTAAATACCATCTTCCTGCAAAGTACAATAATAATAATAAATAAATTATTATTCTGTTGCCATCAACCGTCATCCTCATTTTCTGATTCAGGTATCACCTTTTCTCCCCATTTTCCTTTTTCATTCATCCACAATTTCATATATTCTTCTTATTATTATTGTATACGTGATATGATTCTTGTTTCCGATTGTGCTATACAAATTGTATTTGCAAATTTAGGGTTCGTAATTGCCGGCTCTTTGTGCTTATGATCGATTACTAATTTAGAGTCTTTTATTAAATCTGTAAGATCTATATGTATCCTGACAATCGGCAACAGTTGTAACCTAAATTTGAAGGTCTTTATGTTGAATTTTAGCTACTTTAAGCTGTTATAATCAATAGTTTTAGGTTAAGTGAAGAAATCAAAATAACACAAGTTGACAACCATTGATCTATTTCACCCTTTCTGTATGTTTTTTACAACAACAATAACCGTACGTCCGTACGGGCCCAGTAAATCCCACAAATAGCAAAGTTGTTGGTATGGTTTAGGGAGGGTGGGATGTTGGCAAATCTTACCTCCATCCCGAGAGACATAGAGGCCGTTTAGACTTTAGAGAGACCCACCGGCACCAGTAAGGCAGTAACAAATAATAGACAAACAACCGTATTTAAAGATATAGACCTATGTAGTTAATATCCCGATATATCCGTGATATATTGGTTATCGGTCCCTGCCGAGATATTGGTGCAAAATATCGGTACTAATAATATTGGCGATATTGACCGATATATGACCGATTTTCCTGATATTAGTACCCTACTTATTTCTACCATTTGTCTTTCTATTTATTGCATTTCTATTTAGTGTTTTATGTCTTGTGTTAGTTGTTACTGTTTTAAGTCTTAGTAAGTTCCTACTTGCTGCAATTGTTAGTGTTTTGCAAGTTGCAAAAAGTTAATTTGTTAATGGTAGGAGAGTATACTGAATTGTTAGTGTTAAATTGCTATATATATAAATTTAGCATGATATTAAAATTACCGATATCTCACCGCGATAACCGATATCTCAAATATCGGTCCTTGACCGATATCCGATATTTTACCACATTAACTACTTAGATTCGCGCATTTTAAAACCAAGTTTGTGATGTGGTTTGGTATCATAGTAGACCAACATTTGTCCCGAAGGGGAGATCCTGGTGGTTAAGTGGTGTGCTCTACTACCAAATGGTTAGGAGTTCAAATCCTGCAGGGTGTAGTTTGTGGTATACTGATCCTAGAAAATTTAGGAACTGTTGTTCGGAAAAAAGGTGGACCAACATTTTGATTTGGATGATTTCTTGAGTGGTTTGTCATGCTACTTTGTTCATATTATTATTATTGTTATTGTTATTGTTATTGTTCTTGTTCTTGTTCTTGTTCTTATTGTTGTTCTTGTTGTTGTTGACTTAATAATATTTTGTTATTGACTTAAGCAAGTATGCTGAGCCAAATGCCGCTGGTTCGTATACCTTTTTGGTTAAGCAAGTGTCTTTCAAACTACAAACAATAGAGTTGATAGATACGAGTTGAGCCAAACGCCGCTGGTTCAAATTTTCCCTTTTGATGTATAATGGTAATTGAAAATATTGTTAATTGGTGTGCTTTTATTGAATGTGACTTTAAAATATTTGCCAAATAAGCTATGTACCAAGTGAAATGCTGCATTTATCTTTTGACATATGAGGTATCTTTTTTATTTAAATAATTGCATCAAGGTCTTTTGTCATTGTATACATTTTTTTTTCTATTGTATGTAACATGCTTACATTTGGATGCAATTGTATGTAAAATACAATGATGTAGCGTCATTACATACAATGCATTAAAATTTAAGTATGTCGCATACAATGGGGAAAAAGAACGTATGTTGTACACAATGACAAAAGTTTAAAAGTCGTTACATTTTGGTGCAATTGAGTCTTTTGATTTTGTGGGATCTTTCATTACTTCTCTTAAAATGTAGCTTACTTTCACTCTTTCGTTGATTCTCTTTAAATGTAGCTTTGACTTTCACTTGGTCAAAATTCCCAAATTATCCTTACAATTTATCTGACAAATAGATTACTCATATCACAACCAAAATCTTTTAATTTTTTCTGCTTGATGATAAATAAGATTACTCAGTTCTGCAGCACAACCAAAATCTTTTAATTTTTTCTGCTTGATGATAAATAAGATTACTCAGTTATGCAGGTTATGTAGCGGTGCCGCCGTTAAATCACCATATCGCACAAGATTAATGGCTCTAGATGGTGTAATTACGTCACCTCACCGGAGAACTCAAACAGTGTTTTCTTCAAACTCATCCAGAAAGAATTTCACAACAGGAAATGAGTTGGGTAGTTTCTCCACAGTTATCAGGCGGCACCGCTTCCTATTAACCGCCCTCGCCCTCCTTGCTTTCCTGTGCACTATTTATCTCTATTTTGCTGTTACTTTAGGGGCTGGTGATGATTTGTGTTCAGGGTTGACCGGAACTCAGAAAGCATTATGTCATGTTCAACATGTTAAAAAGACAGTAGCCAAAGGAAAACTGAAATTTATTTAATGTTCAAAGAAATTATAATAGTGTGGTTTATGTGTAAGAAACTAGATTGTGTCCTTACTAAGTTAGTGTTGTTTTTTACGGGATTGAAAGTTGTAACCGTGTAAAATTTGATCGTCCGGTTGGCTATGTGGTTAACGGGTGGTTTTGACAATTAAAGTATAGTAATTTATGTATAACCACTTCTAAGGTGGTTATAGTTTTTGGTTGGTTGATGATACGTGTTTAAGCTATAATGTTGTTTAATTAGCGACCGATGTTTAAAAAATAGTGTAACCTTGGTAGCATAACATGGCTTGAAAACATTTTCCGGCCTCTTATGTCTGCGCTGCGCAGACCACGCGCAGACGTTTAGCTCTGCAGACCGTTTGTTTTTTAGAAGACATTTCATTAAAAAAAATGTCTTCAAACCTCTTCCCCACGCAGATATGGTCGAGTGTCTTCTCACCTCTTCCAACCCTCTCTCCAACACTTCCAACCTCTTCTTCTTTCCTAATCTCAAAAACAGACATTTCTCCACCCCTCTCCTCCCAGCCGCCACCCTCCCCACCGGCCACCCCCTTCACCGCCGTCTTTTTCCCCACCGACGACCATCTTCCCCTAGCCGCCTCCCTCCTCAGCCGACGCCCTCTTGACCGCCGCCGACGTTATCATCCCCGCCATCTTTCCCTAGCCACCTCCCTCCTCAGCCGCCATACTTCACAACCAGCCACCCCCTTCACAGCCGGCCACCCCCTTCAATTCCGACCTTCAAAGCCAAAAATCGACGCAATTCTGGTATGTTTTATGATTATTTGAAGTTTGTTTTCAGATTATTTGTTGTTGGTTTTCAGATTATTTGAAGTTTTATGATTATTTGTTTTCACAATTCTGGTATGGTATGTTTTATGATTATTTGAAGTTTGTTTTCAGATTAAACCCAAAACAAGCAGTCTTCTTCTTGCAGATTGCAGAGCTTTGGTCCACCTCTTCTGCTACAGATGTCTGCAGATGTGATCCGCAGACTGCATGCATTTTACCTCTAAAAAACAAACAACACCTAAGTGTTTGCGTCGGTGTATTTTGACAATGTATAAGCTCCTTGCATCATATCGTGAGTATTGATCGCTAGGTGAAAACATCCAGCACTTAAGCTTATCAAAAGTTGAGAAGGTATACATGTTAACATGTTCAGTGTAAAAATAGTACCAGTTGTTAGAAATATTCAGTGGTTTGATTGGTCTGTTGTCAATTTACATTCATGATGACAAATTGCAATGTAAGATAACGTGTGACCACGGTTTCCACCTTCAAAACCAGTTCAAAATCCGAACCAGTTCAACAAGATTCAGTCTTGACTTTTGTTGATCTAAAACAAACCAATTTCAAACCGAACCTGTTTGGTAAAAAAATCGTGAACTTCAGGTGAGACCCCTACTCAGGAACAGAGTTATGGAAGGAAAGAAAAGAGTTATGGTGTTCCAGAGTTTTATTCCCAAGAGAAGAGAAGAGAAGAGAAGAGATATGGAAGGAAAGAAAAGAGTTATAGTGTTCCAGAGATTTTTTAGATGGGGAGAAAGAAAGAGAGGAAGAGATAGAGATGTGAGAGAATGGAAAATTTTTGTTCTTTCCAAATTGAAAAGACAAACTTTCTTTCATCCTTAACTTTCTTTCTTTCTTCCCTTTTCTTTCCTTTATTAAAAATGAGCGTGTATATTTTTCTTGAACTATAATTCCTAGATTTTTCAATATAAATACCCAACATACATTCCGCAGGTTATGAACTTTTTGGTTATGAGACACACACCTTAACCATCGGCCAATCCTAACGCCATGGGGGTGTGTCCCTTTAGGACAAATGAGATTTGTATACTTTCTACAAGCCCATGGCCCATATTTTTCCGGCCCAATCAAAATCGAGTGTAGATATCAATCATTGATTTGTATATTTATTTATATTTTATAGAGGTTCACACTTGCAGGATGTCCCATTCATAGTAATTGTTTTGTGACAAAATCAACTAAGAATCAAACTATCAATTCTCTCCAAATCACAGCTCTTCAAATCGCATAATCTGCAGCTCACCAAATCGCAGGTATTTCTTTCTTAAATCTTTAATTTATGTTTTGGCTATAAGTAGAAGCAATTCTTTTTGTATTTATATGTTTCCATTCTTTTTGTATTTATATGTTTCCATTAGGTGTGATTAGGGTGTGCATGGGTCGGTTTTGACCATAATCATAACCGTTAGCTTCGGTTACGGTTAATCGATTATAAAGTCGATTTGTTCGGTTTTGGTTAATGTTCGTTAATTAACCAAGCAAAGTTCGAAATAAACTAGGGTGTGCACAGTCTGGACTTAGCTTGGGTCTTTTTTATAAAACAACTAAGATTAGGGCTGTAAACGAACCAAATGTTCGGCGAACAGTTTGTGAACCGTTCGGCGAGAAGTTCGTTTGTGTTCGTTCGTTTATTAAACAAACGAACACGAACAAGAAATTTTGTTCGTTTAGTTAAATGAACAAACATGAACAGAGGCCGCGTTCGTTCGTTTATGTTCGTGAACGTTCGGTAACGTGTTCGCTTGTGTTCGATAGTTCATTAGTGTTTTTAGTTTTTATATTTATTTAAATATATCAAAATTCTGACAAATTAAATGTCTAATAAGTGTCAGTGTGTTGTATATTCTGTTCATGAACGATTGTTTGTGTTCGTTTGTTTTCATTTGTGTTCATGAACATTAGTTTGTGCTCATTTTGTCCGTCAACATTCGTTGCCTAAAATTAACAAACAAACACGAACAAGTTCATTTCCTTAACAAACGAACACGAACAAGTTCATTTCCTTAACAAACGAACACAAACATAAAATCCCGTTCTATAAGTGTTCATGAACGATTCGCGAACGCATATATTTTTTAACAAACGAACACGAACAAGGTCTTGTTCGTGTTCGTTCGGTTCGTTTACAGCCCTAACTAAGATTACACTATCGATGTAGGATTCATTATAATAAGTTAATTCTCAACAAAAAATCTACTTAAACTTCGAAGTGGAACGGTGGAATTTTCTAATGTTATACGGAAGATTCATATGATTATAACACCTCAATTCTTCATCTTGTTACTAACATACTTTTATCTTAGTAAAAAAACATATATATAGTTACTCATCATCATCATACTCAGTAAATCCCACCAATAGCAAAGCTAAGGTAGGGTCTGAGAAGGGTACGATGCAGACAGCCTTACCTCTACCCCGTAGGAATAGAGAGGCTGCTTCCGGTGAGACCCCCGGCTCGATGGTAGTTTTGCATCAAGCCTTGGACATAAGACACATAACACTCGACAATTAAGACAAAGGCCAATTAGTGCATGTATCCCCTTGTCTTTCAGCTATCAACGCCACCACATGATGCATGATTAACCATCCCCCTCGGTTAAACAAAGCTTCATAACAATACCCATTGGTTATGTAGGTTATCGGTTATGGTTCGGTTATCGGTTATGGTGGATAATTTGCTTACCCTTAGGTGTGACTAAGTTATATTTTGGATATAAACAGCAGTCATTCTTTTTGTACTTTTAACTCAATATAAGTAACTCAAATACTACACATGTACAACATCATTAGTATTGGATTTGTTACAAATTTATATTAATTTTGTAGAACTAAAGTAGTAAAAAGTGCCTTTGCTTCTTGCTCAAGGTGTATTATTATGTAAAAGGTGTGTTTTACAAAGTAGTTTGTATGTCATAATTTTAAGAGTTCGATTTCTTTTTTTTTTTTTCTATGAATTAATGTTTTTTGACTTATTTGTTCTAACCCGATCATTTCTGACCTGACCCACTTTTGGCTCCAACTGACGAAAAATTCTGGAATCGTCACTGGACAAAAAACTGTGTTGTTGTAGATAATGATTCATATGTATAGGTGTATAAAATGCACTACAATATACATTCATATATGGTAGGATGAAAAAGTATGTTGGCATGTATAAATTGTTGACTGAGGGTGGATTTTAGAACATCATCTGGAATCGAAGAAAAAAGACAGATGAAGGTGGTGGTAAGAGAATCGACGATGGTGAGGCCAGTGGAGGAGACACCAGCGGTACACCTATGGAACTCTTGCCTTGATCTCACTGCTTTTAACTTTTATACGCTGTCGGTGTATTTTTACCGGCCTAATGGTGCTCCCAACTTCTTTGATACGAAAGTGATGAAGGACGCTTTGAGCAGGGTGTTGGTTGCGTTTTATCCAATGGCAGGGCGATTTAAACGCGACCAAGATGGCCGGATTGAGATCAATTGTCAAGGACAAGGGGTGTTGTTTTTGGAAGCTGAGTCCGATGGTGTTATCGTTGATTTCGGTGACTTTTCACCCACATTGGAGTACTTGAAACTCATTCAGGTGGTCGATAATTCGCTGGGATTTGAATCATATCCGCTGCTGGTCTTGCAGGTATAAAACATGTTACATATATTATTTCTACTTAAAACTGACTTGTACGTTGTAGAGTTCAAATGAAAATAAATTACAAATTACGAACAAAAAGAATAAAGGGTACAAAGATAATTTGAATAAATCATTTAATAAGTCTATCCTTTATTTTTGCTATTGAAGTTAAATAACCCTAATCATTTAACGAGTCTATCATAGTTGTGCACCTTACACATATCATTTCGCCTAACATGAAGACAAAAAACTTACTAACCAATCAATACAAAACATCATGACCCTTTACACTTTACATATTCAATGTTTTCTTTACCAAAAAAAAAAAATTCTGCATATGTAATCCTATATTTTCCATTGTTCTACACAAAAACAACTATGATTAAGTAAATGTTTTAGTGTAGGGTATAGAATGTGATATGGATTCGTACAAGCGGAAGCTAGAATTCTGGCTTAAAACCTTCCTCCGATTCACGGAAAGAAGCAAAACCCGTCCAAGAAACCCTTGGCCGTAAAAGCAGAGCACAATCTTAGGAGATTTTATTTTCAAACTTAATTTCCAGCCAATCTTATTCCAAGTTTAAATAACCAACCAAGTTTTAAGGATAAACCAAACAAAATAAAAACCAAAAGAAATTAAAACAAATAAAAGTAAATAAACTAAAAAACGAAAAGCAAAGTCCTTGGCTGGAAAGTCACGAACAAATCATCGGCCCACTTAGCCACTTTGAACATGATGATCTGGGCCGGCTTGATGTTGTATTTGTTGGGCCGGATCCGTATCAGAATGTATAGGACCCTTGTAAACAATTTTGCAACTCATATAAAATATGTGTAGGACCCAACACTTCACACACATCAAGTTGAGTATGATTATGTAAATGTGTTGGTGTAGGGTACAGAATGTGTAGGGCCTAACACTTTTAAATAATTTTGCAACTCGTAATATAATATGTGTAGGACCCAACACTTTAAATAATTTTGTCACTTGTAATAAAATTGGTGTTGGACCCAACATGTTAATGATGATGAATTTGGGGGTGAAGGAGGAAATTATGGTGGTATTAATGAGATTTGAGTAACCGTTTATAATATTTATTAATATTCTATATCAAATTGTCTATCATACCCTTATCAATTAAATCATTAATTAAAAGTGGACACAAATGAAATCTTGATTCATAACCATTGATAAAAAAATGTAGGGGGTAGATTAATTTATTTTTCTTCTTGCAAGAAAAATCTTTTCATTTGATCCACCCCGACTTATATATACACACATATATATGTAATATTGTCTCTGAGCAGGTAACTTACTTCAAATGTGGTGGGGTTTCGTTAGGATATGCTTTTGATCATCGGGTCGCAGATGGGAAGTCTTTCTTTCACTTCATGAACACATGGTCTGACATTGCTCGTGGCCTTGACATCACTCTCCCACCCTTCATAGACCGGACCCTCCTCCGTGCACGGGACCCACCACGACCCGTTTTTGAGCACATCGAATACCACCCAGGTCCAACACCACTCCAAGCCCCCTTAGATAAAACCAAAGCCAGCTTCTCAATGTTCAAGTTAACGCGAAACCAACTCGATCTACTCAAAGCAAAATCAAAGGAAGAAGGTAACGCGATCCGCTACAGCTCTTTTGAAATTCTCTCGGCCCATATTTGGAAGTGCGTGTGTAAAGCCCGTGGTCTGCCAGACAATGCAGAAATCAGGCTCCACTTTGCAGTCGATGGGCGGGACCGTTTACAACCGCCACTTCCACCAGGCTATTTTGGGAATGTTGTCTTCAGAGGTGCTGTTACAGCGACAGCAGGCGACGTTCAATCAAAACCTATCTGGTACGCTGCAAGTAAAATCCATGATGCTGTAACAAGGATGGATAACGATTATCTAAGGTCAGCACTCGATTATCTGGAACAACGCCATTGTCAAAAGCCGGAGGTTAATTATAACTACACGAATCTTATAATAACTAGTTGGACTAGGCTCCCGATTCATGATGTGGACTTTGGATGGGGCCGACCCATCTTCATGCGGCGTGTAGGGATCCCATCACTAGGTAGGTTTTATGTGTTACCAAGCCCGATAAATGATGGGAGTTTATCGATCATCGCTGGGTTGGAAGCTGAACAAATGAAGCTTTTCAGTAAGTTGTTGTATGCAACAATAAACGGTCGCTTTATCAGTAGTTTATAGTTTCTAGTTTCTGGCAACTGTTGTATGTAATATTAAATCAGTATGTATCTTCAATAATAAGTTAGCCACTGGCTAAAACAAATGTTAACATCTGCAGACTTCACCTTATCAAACGCTGAGAAGGTATAAATGTTAACATGCTCGATGTAAAAAAGTACCAACATTAGAAATATTCAGTGGTTAGATTGGTCTATTGCCAGTTTACGTTCATGGTGACAAAGCGTAATGTAATATAACGTCTAACCACAGGTTCCCACCACATTTGCTCTTTCTGTATGATGAAGGTATTGGTGATACCAGTCCTATACCCAGCTCAATACCCGTCAGACATGTATCGGGTAATTACCCATCTGGTTTCAGGTATACCAGCGGGTATCATGTATACCCATTAGTTTCTTAAAGAAATATACTAGTCAGGGTATCCAAATACATTTTTTTTATCCTTCTAATTTTTATATAACTTTATGTTCTTAATAACTAAATTAAGTTAATTATGATTAACACATAAATATCTTCACTATAAATTATTCTAAAAATATGTAAATATCAAGATGATATAAATTTTAAAAGATAATTTCATATTCGTAACATAATATAATAAATAATATTATCAAAATGCATATCTCAAAAGGAAGAAATATTTTTTCAAGTAACGAATCAATTAGAATAAGCATTACTAAAAAAATATTAAGGGAAAAAACAAATACAACAATCATACCTAGTAAATCCCATAAATAGGCTTAGAGAAAAAACAAATAAAAATTAGAAGATTTAGGAGTTATGTTTCGGGTAACATGTATATAATTCCTAGTAATAAGGTCGGGTATCACCTAATCTCATAAACTCATCCCATCATATACTTGCAAAACATTTTTTTATAATCTCATACCTATCCGGCTTTGGGTAAACCCGGAAATTTCAGGTTTTAGGTATACTCCCCTGACAGTTTTTTGCGGTCCCTAATTTGGTTTGGTTAGTTTTTGGTTTGGGATATAAAATTTTGAAAACCGAATAAACCGAACTAAATAAATCAAATAAACCATAAACAGAACTGATAAACACCCTAGGATGCCACGACCACGAGGAATCGAGGATGTCCCTTACTCCCTTGAGGACAAATGAGATTGGGATACATTTAACAGGCCCATGGCCCATATTTTTTCCGGCCCAATCTAGTAACGAAGTATGGAACGATCGAGATGAAGATAGCGACTACCCAAATTATTCCCTTGAGGCCAAAATCAAGCTGCAATTAAAATTCTAAACAACAATCAAAATCAAGTTCAGATTCCAATCACTGATTTGTATATTTATGGGTTATTGATAAAATCAAATAAGTATCAATTATCCCCAAATTGCAGTTCCTCATATCGCATAATCTGCAGCTCACCAAAATTCAGGTATTCTTTTTGTATTCGTTTATTTTCATTATCCTTTTTGTTCATATTGTATTTAAGTCAAGTCTTAAGTTATGTTTTGGATATGGAGTTAATATTCATACTTCCTTTCGCTCTATCTCTATATATGATCGTGAGAGCTTAGAGAACTCGGCCTTCCCGTTCGAGTTTTGCCCCAAATTTTTTCACGATTAAAATGTTAGAAAAGCTGTCATGAAAAAAACTAAAAAAGAAAATTTCGAAGCAGTGTTTTTTTGGCCCCTAGAGCAGCTGTAAAAAACTGATGACATAAGCATGACATCACTTTTTACGTCATTTACGGCTGCCAACCAGTTTTAATTTTTTAGAAAAGTTGATTTTTTTTAAAGATTTTTGGTAAATTTATTTTTGAAAAAACCTTATATATATAGGGAGTGAAAAAGGGTGTGGGAATAGTAGAGCCTTTGGATATAAGTAGAAGCAATTCTTTTTGTATATTATTACTCAATATAAGTAACTCAAATAATATGCACTTTTGCCCCGCTGCGGTGTCCACATATAATGTATATATGTGTGGGGCCTGGGGGGAGAGTGAAATTGCACTAATCTTAACGTTATTTTACTAATATCGTGAAAATAATGTTAAAAACGGCGGACGGTTAATCATGCATCATGTGGTAGTGTTGATAGCCGAAAAACAAAAGGGTACATGCACTAATCAACCTTTGTCTCGATTGTTGAGTGTTATGTGCCTTATGTCCAAGGCTTGATGCAAAACTACTATCGAGCCGGGGGTCTCACTGGAAGCAGCCTCTCTATTCCTACGGGGTAGAGGTAAGGCTGTCTACATCTTACCCTCCTTAGACCATACCTTTGCTTTGCTATTGATGGGATTTAATGTGTATGATGATGATGATGAATATAAGTAACTCAAATACTACACATGTGCATATTAACATTGCTTTTGCTTCTTGCTCAAGGTGTGTAGTGTTATGTAAAATGTGTTTTTTACAAAGTAGTTTGTATGTCATAATTTTGAAAGTCTGATTATTTTTATTTCTATTTTTTTTTTTTTTTTGCTATGATTTAATGTAGTTTTTTTTACTTACCTATTCTAACCTGATCATTCAAAAATTCTGAATTCGTCACTGGTAAAAATTGTGGTGTTGTAGATAATGATTCATATGTATAAATTGTTTACTAAGAGTGGGTTTTAGAAGTTAGAACATCATCTGGAATTGAAGAAAAAAAAATACAAATGAAGGTGGTGGTAAGAGAATCGACGATGGTGAGACCAGTGGAGGAGACACCGGCGGTAAACCTATGGAACTCTTGCCTTGATCTCACTGCTTTGAACTTTCACACACTATCGGTGTATTTTTACCGGCCTAATGGTGCTCCAAACTTCTTTGATACAAAAGTGATGAAGGACGCTTTGAGCAGGGTGTTGGTTGCGTTTTACCCAATGGCAGGCCGATTTAAACACGACCAAGATGGCCGGATTGAGATCGATTGTCGAGGACAAGGGGTGTTGTTTTTGGAAGCTGAGTCCGATGGCGTTATCAATGATTTCGGTGACTTTTCACCCACATTGGCCTACTCGAAACTTGTTCCAGTTGTCGATAATTCGCTGGGATTTGAATCATATCCGCTGCTCGTCTTGCAGGTATGAAACATATTACATATGTCAAAATTATTTCTACTTATAACTGACATGTATACTGTCTTTTGAGCAGGTAACTTACTTCAAATGTGGTGGGGTTTCACTAGGACTTGGTTTCGATCATCGTGTCGCGGATGGGTGGTCTGCGATGCACTTCATGAACACATGGTCCGATATGGCCCGTGGCCTTGACATCACTCTCCCACCCTTCATAAACCGGACCCTCCTTCGTGCACGGGACCCACCACGACCCGTTTTTGAGCACATCGAATACCACCCAGGTCCAACACCACTCCAAGCCCCCTTAGATAAAACCAAAACCAGCTTCTCAATGTTCAAGTTAACGCGAAACCAACTCGATCTACTCAAAGCAAAATCAAAGGAAGAAGGTAACACGATCCGCTACAGCTCTTTTGAAATTCTCTCGGCCCATATTTGGAAGTGCGTGTGTAAAGCCCGTGGTCTGCCAGACGATGTGGAAACTAGGCTCCACTTTTCTGTCGATGGGCGGGCCCGCTTACAACCGCCACTTCCACCGGGCTATTTCGGGAATGTTATCTTCAGAGGTGCTGTTATAGCGACAGCGAGCGACATTCAGTCGAAACCTACATGGCACGCTGCAAGTAAAATCCATGATGCTTTAGCGAGGATGAATAACGATTATCTAAGGTCAGCAATTGATTATCTGGAACAACACCATTGTCAAAAGCCTGAGGTTAATTATAGCTACACAAATCTAATAATAACTAGTTGGGTTGGGATCCCGATTCACAATGCGGACTTTGGATGGGGCCGGCCCGTATTCATGGGGCGAATAGGGATCCCATCACCAGGTAGGTGTTATGTGTTACCGAGCCCGATAAATGATGGGAGCTTATCGATCATCATTGGGTTGGAAGCTGAACAAATGAAGCTTTTCAGCAAGTTGTTGTATGCAACAATAAACGATCGCTTTATCAGTAGTTTATAGTTTTCAGCAAGAAGTTGTATGCAACAATACCCATATTGGCTCAAATGTAGATACGTGGTTTTGGGTTTATTTTTCCGGGTCTAAATTACTTTCACTACTACTTGGAAGGTGCACATCTACTACTATTTAGCCTAACTGTTCACAAAAGCATCATCGTACGATATGAGACATTTTTTCTTATACACGATATGCTTAATTAAGAGAAAATACGTTGGTGTAATTGATAATTCAGATGTATAGATTGTTGGACTAATCTTGAAAATCAGGGGTATAAGAAAGAGTTCGAATTGGGGTCGGGGAGATTATAACTAATGGGTCTTTTATAAACTTTATTTCCTCAAAAGCATCCGTTTAACTTTTATTTAATATTAGGTTTATTTATTTAAACCGTAATATTCACCGGGTTAATTTTACCACTAACGATACTTTACCCGTCTTTTAGTATTAACGTAGTTGATTACCAAACCCGTTTTCGGGGTGTTACACATTAAGAACCAGTATAACGCTTAACTGTTTAGAGATAAATGTCTGACCAATTCAGACAAGAGGTCTTAACCATTCAGACTCAGTATAATGCTTAACCATTCAGAGGCAAATGTTTGGATCATTCTGACATCTGCTCGCGAAACAAAAAGTCTAAGCCATTAATTGTTGAACCAATAAGAAGTCTGAACCGTTAAGAACCCCTTTAAGAGCTAATCAAACAGACGTACTAGCAAATTTATCATGTGTAGCTTTGCATTTCAAATTATTCGTAATTCCAGTTGTCTAAATTGTAAGTTTTAACTTATGTATATATTGATACTAGGTTTTTACCCGGGATTGCTTCCCGGGCTCGGGAAAGTTATTTAGATTAATTAATTACTATTTGTTATTAATACGACCGCATTACATCAACCATCTCATTCGATTCAACAACGACTTCAAATCACCGGATTAGATCATGAACTCATATTAGAGGACAAACAAAACCACAACAGGACCATATGAATAATTAAATTTCCACTTTTACATCAATGCACTTACATGATAGGGTGATTTGGGATTTTCAAAAAAATCTTTGTTTTTGTACCTCTTTTACAAAATAAGATGTTGACCAAATTTGAAACAGATGTTAACCAAAAGTCAATAAGATATTGACAAATAGTCAAACAGATGTTGAGCTTAAACAGATGTTTGGTTTAAGGCCAAACATCTGTTTATGGGCAAACATCTGTTGAAGGTCAAACATCTGTTTAAGTCCAAATATCTGATATAGAATAAGAACATCTGTTTAAGGCAAAACATCTGTTTAAGGTCAAACATGTGTTTAAGATCAAACAACTGTTTAAGTCGAAACATCTGATACAAAAGGCCAAACATCTGTTTAAGGCAAAACAGTTTAAGCCTTAAAAGACCAAACAGTTTTAACCCAACAGTGGTTTTAAACCACTATTTTAACCAAACAGCGGTTTCGACCACAGTTTTCTGAACAGTAGTTCCAAACATCTGTGGACATCAATCTGTTGACCAAAGTCAACAAATTTATCAACCACTGTTTTATTTTCAAACATCTGTTCCCAATAACAGAGCTTTGATCATTTAAACATACATTTGCCAATATTACAAGCTTTTACACTCTCAAACCTAAATATTTATAAAAAGTACAAGTGTTAAACAGCATACAAAGTTCATCCATCTGTTGACCCAATTCAACAGATGTATCAACAACTGTTTAATTTTGAAACACCTGTTCTCAATAACAAAGCTTTGATCATTTAAACCGACCTTTGCCAATATTACAAGAATTTACACTCTCAAACATCGATATTCATTTACTTAATTTTAATAACAAACATTATTAATAATTTTAACACAACTAATTATATAAAAGATACAATTGTCAAAACAGATAATAGCATTGAATAAAATACAGGATTCTAATTCCTAATCTATTGGTGAAACAGTAGTTTCAATAAGTAAAGCTCCTTTCGGACCATTGTAGTTGTCAACATGTTGGAGGTATTTCAGAAGTTCGTTGGTGAGATCAACTTCAATCATATCCCCCCAGATGCTTGTTATCAACCACTTGTTGTCTTCAATTATATTAGTACTTCGGCGTGCATCTACGTAACCAACTACACGAGGATTATTGAAAACAAACATCTTCTTCCAGCCTTCTTCTTCATATCTGAGCAAATTAGCAGTTAGCTCAGCAGACTTTCCAATGACAATCAAATGCAATCTCTTTGCAATGGTCAAAAAATGCCCTTGGCAAGGATTGACTACAATACTCTCAGGAAAGTGAAGCATTCTGAAAGTCTCACTAACAACATCAAAACAAACGATGTTCCTCTCACCTAGTGGATACCAATAATTTGAAACCATAAAATATATGGTTTTATCAGCATAAACTCCAGTAGACCATGAATAACGACTTGAACTATAATTGTTTACGATACTGAAATTTATTGTTGTCCATGACTCACGACGTCGTGAGTAAACACGAGCAGCAGTTACATTACGGTAACATCTGATGTTCAGCACTTTGAGATCATTGAACTGATCAAAATAAATTCCACCGGTATTAGAGTTTCGATGATGATTATAATTAAAGTAGTCATCACACAAAACCTTATACTGCCTGATAGTTGGATTCCAAAGAATCAACTGACAGCAAATCCCTTCATTCGAAACTAACAACAACCCATTAAATGAAGATAGAATACGTAAGAAGCTAGAGTGGACATTGTTAGGAAAACTTAACGTTTTACTACTAACAACATTCAACTTACCACCAACTACGTTGTCAATGACAATTGACGTGTCTTTAAAGGATAATAGTTTCTTTTGTACTGAATCTCCACTTCGGAGAGCATGCATCATCTGAAATGCATGACTTGACAATTCCCTATAAAAATTCTTGGAAAGACACTTGAAACGACAAATATCTTCTGCAGAAAGCCTTGTGAAAATCTCGTCAACAATCACTTGAAACCCAAATTTTTCCATCCTGCAAACAGCCTTGTGAAAATCTCGTCAACAAAATTTTTGAAGATGATTGAGTATATAGATGAAAATGGTAATGATCAAAACCTCTGCCAAATCTATTTTATATACCCAATGAAGAAGGCTATGACTAAATACATCGTCAGACGAAAGAATATCATGCGACACTTATTAGGCTTTTAATGCATTTACACGGGAAAAATACAAAATTAAACACGTTATTATAATTACAATTAACCTATTCATTTACCTATAAGACGCCTTTAGCATAAGAGAGAAGTGATTGCTTAACGTGCATTAATTGCAAAGTATATATCCCAAGGCATTTTGAATTTGAAATTACCGGCAATTTCAAAACCACTGCTATGGTATATGTTTGCCAAAGGAAATATCTGCTAAGTTATACTTTCTTGGCTATGGGCAGTAGTTTGCTGATCTGATTTGAAAGCAATTGTCGTGATGGGTTTTCTAATAGAAACAGAGTATGAGTTAAAAATTTTCTGCAAATAATAATTATTTTAACATGTTCTCAACAGATAATTCAAACACATAAGTAAACCCTTATTGAATGTATAGCAATAAACATTTAAAATCGTATTAGTAGCAAGATAGGATTTAAATTAACATAGATTAAACAATATAAAGTTCATCAATAGGAATGTACATACCAGTTGCTGAAGAAAAAATAATCAAACCTCAGGTGATTGAAGTGTAGAAGATGGAGGAAAAGAAAATTGAAACCCTAGAAAATGACTGGGGAGAAGTGATTTTTGAAAAAAGAGATGATAGATGTTTGATGTGTAATGATGATGAAGAAATACTGACGGTTGTGCTTTTAACAAAAGTAGTTTGATTTTGGTCAAACAACGTTTTAACATTCCTCAAACAGTGTTTTATCTATTATAATTAGCTTTTAATATAAGTAGCTTGACTTCGGTGAAACAGGGTTTTAACATTGCTCACAATGATTACAACCTAGTAAAAACTTCTTTGTAAACAACATTACTTATTTGTTGGTTTTCCAACAGCGTCGAATATTAGTATTTTAACACCTTCTCTGGTCTTGACCCTTGATAATGCAACATACAACTGACCATGAGTGAAGACAAGATCTTTCAAATAAAGACCAACCTTTGATAACGTTTGTCCTTGACACTTGTTAATTGTCATAGCAAAACAAACTGATAAAGGAAATTGTCTTTGTTGAAATTGAAAAGGTATTTTTTTTGTCAAACGGGATCATATTAATCCTTAGAATAAAAACTCTCGTGCCAAAGTTCCTACCAGATATAACTTGAGCTTCTATAACTCGTTTACCAAGAAAAGTAATTTGAAGCCATGAATTTAGAATTAATAATGCAAACTACAGTTAAGTCAAACAGCTGATGGAAAACTTTTAAGCACTGCTAGTGATTAAAACACTGATGGTACTTAACCAATAATAGTGAACTACAGATTTTTAACAACCGCTGCTGCAGTAAACAGTAGATACAGAAGCAGGGATTAAGGATTAAGTGTTAAGGAAGAGCAGTGGTTAACATCTGCTGATATCACCCCAAAACTTATAAAATATGTTGAAAAAAAGTAATATTTATTTTTAATGAAAAATGCAATTTGCGTCCCTGTGATATGTGTGAAACATCAACTTGATCCCCTAAATTCATTTTTTGGTTTTTTCAGCCCTTGATCTTATAAATTCATAATAGTTTGAGTCCCTCCCTCACACTTCCCTATGTTGACTGTTTGACAATTGTGAAATATCCTTTAATTACCCTAAAGACCGATCACACTTCTCAAAAATATCTGAAAATCTCTACTCCGAACACCAATCATCATCTTCATCTTCATTGAATCTCCTCACCAACCATTTGTTGTTATAACAATCCAAGGTAAAATCACATACCTAAAACATGATCGACACTATGGTTTACCCTCTGTTCTTGTTAGATGCTTGTGTAACCCTATGTAAATTGATGTTTGATGATATCTCATTTTCACCACTGTATGAAAGTAACAGCTTTTGTGTGAAAATATTGTTTGATTATTGTGGAAAATATTGTTTGATTATTGTGGGTTTTTGGCTCGGGTATCAAAACAGAGGTTTGGGTTTTGGTTATTATAAAGGTTTGTTTGTGATGTTTTTGGTTTTATCTGTTTATTAATACTGCTTTTTTGGTTTTTGGCGTTAATCTAAGATTGTTTTTGTGTTATAGTTTGTTTTAAATGTTTAAAATATACAATCGATTAAAACAGGGACAGGTTTCTTAAGTATCTGCTGTTAATGTTGAAATCTGAGTTTCTTAAGTCTCTGCTGTTCATGTTGAAATTTGGGTATGGTTGTTGTTTTGATTCTCATATAAAGTTGGTTAAAGACTATATGTTTTGGGTTCATCGTATTGGTCATTTGAATGTGTTTTCTTCATTTCAGATCAACTGAGTTTTGGGTTCCTCATCTTGGGTTCATCATATATGTATACTTATATGCATTATGAAAGTACTGTATCAGCCGTCTTACTATGGATATTTTTATTGTACAGAATGGCTGCGGATGTAAAGATACACAAAACACCAACTACGAAAACATTGGCGAGAATACTTGACAACCTCCTAGAAGTTAGTGCGATGCACATAAGGAAGTGATTGATCAGAACGATCAATTGCTAAAACATAAGCTGTTTGGTGCATATGAATGAATATAACCCCAGTGGCAGATATGAAAATACCAAGCTTTGGAATTTCAAGGAAAATCGAAGAGCTACACCAAAAAGGGGGTTATCAGCTACATTCCGAAGTGCACCATTCACTCGTTGAGTTTTCATTATAAAGAAATTTGAAAACTCGTTGTATGTTACAATCTTTTGTTTTCGAGTCTGTAAGTTCTGTCAAGTCTACCAAGTTGGATATCCTTCTATGTTTCTAGGTATGACGTTTTGTGTCCGTTATGTATGTTTAACATAATGCAAGTGTGCATTTATGTTGGCTTTAATTGTAATAATGAATTTAACATGAATTTAAAATGAATAAAGCAAAATACTGTTAAGTGAAACTACTGTTAAGCGAAACTACTGTTATGTGAAACTACTGTTAAGTGAAACAGCTGATGAAAAACTTGTAAGCACTGCTAGTGATTAAGACACTAAGGGTACTTAACAACTGATAGTGAACTACTAATGGTTAACAACTGCTGATGTAGTAGTCAGTGGATAGAGAATCGTGATTAAGGATTAAGTGATGCTACTTAACAACTGATACATGAGTTAAGGATTAAGTGATGCTACTTAACAACTGATACATGAGTTAAGAAGTTATAATTTCACTTACTATGTAAATTTTGTTAAGATGAATTAGCTGCCGTAGAAGATGAACGTGAATCTTTGAAATCTCAATATTTATTTAACAATATAGATAATAATATGCAAAGAAAGATCATAGTCATTATAATATTAGAACATAACAGTATAATAAGCAGATAAGTTTTCAGGAATTCAAAACCACACAATGAGTCCAAAACATAACCCACCAAACACCCAAAAGCAACAAAACGAAAACCATAAGTTCAACATGGCAACAGCATATGAAATCAACACGTAAATGTATCTGAAAATACTGAAAAAACTATTTTTCAATCTTTGGAATCAAAAGCGTCAAAACACCAGCATCTTCATCCTGACACAGTTCATCACTGATGCGGCGCTTTGTCGAGGAGCAACCTAATGCATCATCCACATCGAACACTTCAAGAATTTTACGTTTTGTTTCATCTGAAGAGGGATTCTTAGTGCCTACCAGTGGTTGGGATAAAGGGGTAACATTGTCACCACAGCATGACATCTCATCCTGATATAAAAAGACAGTAAGTACTAACGTTTCAAAAAATTTAGTACAAATAAACAAATTCTCATATTACCTTTATAAGGTCAACAGGAGTAGACAAACTGCAGGAATCTGGAACATCCAACGATTCGGACTGCTAATGCTTTAAGTACATAATACACAATAACATAAAATACACACAATGGTATAAATCTATTTCAAAAAGATATAACTATAAAATTAAAAGATTCACATAATGAAGATTTAAACCTGGTTAAGAGTGAATTTGGCGGAAAGCGCAGCAAGGATCTCATCATCGTTAGTGGCCATTGAAATACCATAGTTTTCAACCTGATGCTCAATGTAATAGTCTTTAACACTTATGATGAAAGCATACCTCTTTCCAATCAATGTGTCAAAGATCTCAGGATATGGGTTCGGTATGTCTCCAGAATTAACAACCTATGATTTTATCAAAATTAATATAAATTACAATAAGAAGAATGATTCCATAATTGAGAACATAGAATTTTATAAAAATTAATTTTAAGTTATATTAACTACATGGCCAAACAACTGAATGCATGTATTTGTTACCTGATCTTGGATTGTAAGTAACTCTTTTGCAGATTTGTTAAGAATCTTGTAAGCTTCGAAATCAAACAGTGTCAAAGACACAGTACCGGAAGAGTCTTGCACCCTAATAGGTATCTTGAACCTATCAAAGTTAAAAACAAATGAAAACATTAGTATTACTAATATGAACCATTCATATTAGTATTTAGTATAAGGAAATAAAAAACTGTAATCTCAAACCGCAGAATAGAATAGATGTCGACTCCTCCACATTTATCATTTGTACAAACCAACGATTTTGCATGATCAACATCAAATGAACCATCCGCATTTTCTTTCGTTACAAATCTTTCCTCCACACCTGACTTACAGTGGTTACAACCATTGTAATACCAAAGTTTATCAGTGCATATAGCTGTGATTGTGGCAAGAATCAAAACCTTCTTTGTCTATCAATATCAAACAAAAAAAATAACACTTAGAAAATAGTATAAAAAAACTCAGCATGTAGAGTACTTATAAGAAAATACACACCGTTGATATCGTTCCAAGGAAACCAATAAGCATGAAATCAGGGTTACTAAGAAACTCATCTTCAACACTTGAGATAACATTTGAACCAACATGCTCATTTGATGAAGATGAAGATGAAGTTGAAATTTTCTCTACATACCTAAACAGATTCATGCGATCAAATTAAAACGTAAAAATTAAATGTAACTATAAAATAATAATATTCAATGTTTATATGCATATTACTAACTATACCTCTTCCTAAAAGAGGAAATCTCTTCAATGTCAGTGTCAATAAAAAGTCTGCTCAGCTCAAACCCATTTGCAACTCCACGCTTGCCTGAATTTAAAAATAAAAACTTGAGTAGATCAATATAAATACTGTCAAATTTAAAATGTATAAATAAATACAACGTTTAAATTACTAAAGATAAAAAAAATTAAACTAATTAAGTTTAAATTGTACCTTTGTAAAGGTTGACCATACCAAAATGACAAAGGATAACAACATATTTCTCTCTTTTCTTATCATTCATGTAAGCAAACATGTCAATAGCAAAACCATCCCACAAAGTAACCGGACACTTTTGGCCTCTAAAAATATTAACATAAAACATAATAACATCAAGCAACCTTATAATGGTTTAAACGTCAAAATGCAACAACTTAATAAAAAGAACGCACTCAAGATCTTCAAGTCTAAGATTAAGTCTCTTGCCCTTGCTCCCATCCTTCTTTGACGTATCCTCTAGATTGAAACATACATCCACATAACCAATCCAATCTATAAACAAAAATATATTGTTAAAAGAAAACAGCATTAAGAAGTGATAACAATAAAAAAAAAACAATAAGACAAAACAATAGATATATATCATGTAGTGATTTACATACCAATAACTGTATTTACTTCAATTTTATTTTTAACAACATCCTTGAGGTTAACGAAATTAAAACGGTATTTCGGTCCAGACCAGTCAAAGCATTTCTCAACAGAAGTATAGAAATAAAGTGATATTTTGTCATTTCTCTTGGTATACTTAGCAGAGGACTTATTAGTAGCAAGAGAAGGTTTGGTGATAAGAAGACATTCATCCAACTAAAGGAAGTCTTTGAATTTTCCAAGCATTTTATGCAAACAGCTGGCTTGTATCATAGTTCCCTAAGAATATGAAACATCCGATTAAATAAAAAAGGTGTTATATTCATTTGGATATTCATATGTCCAAAAAAATGATAAGACAACTATATACGGTACCATCTCATCCATGAAGATCATATCAAGACGATATATTTCATTTTTGTTATCATTCATCATCTTCTTCGAAATGCTAACAATCTTAACTCTAATCGAATAGTTGTTTGAGAATGTATTAAGATCGTTAAGCATGGTAACCTTTGCAACCTCCATTTGAAGACTGTACATAAAAAAAAAGAATCTTGTAAATAATAAGTATTGCTAAACGTAATATGCTAATAATACAATAAGCATGGATGTTCTTAAAAAAAATATCAAGGTTGGAATTCAAGGTTACCGATTATCCAATAAAATTTTTAACTGAATGCAGTGGCAAATGTAATTTCAAAGGTAGGGAGTGTATATCCCTATATGCTGCTTTATTAAAATAATAAAATATTAGAAATGATATGCAAAATAGAAAAAAAAAACAGAAAGAACGTCAATTTTAAATTACCATTTTGTATATTTATCATTTCAAAATTACTGACTTGATTTCAAAGCAATTGTCATAATGACTTTTCTATATTTTATTTTAAATTTAATTAAGAAATAATAACCATCAATTTGAAATGATGTGATAAATACTGTTACATCAAAGTGTATAGGAATGTTATTAGTATAAACATGAAACAACTGTTCAATTAATAGTACAGATCAAACCACTGGAGTGAGGACTGTTCCGAAACACTGTTACATAGTAAAAACAACTGTTCCGAAACACTGTTACATATAAACACTGATGCCATAAAAATGGTTACATATAAAATACTAAGGTGATGACATCTAACAACCTAACAGTCTATAAAAAATTGGCGCGGAACTCCTGTAGCATATAAACACTGTTAACATAAACAAATAAACAAACGTGTTAACATAAACAAATAAACAAACGTTGATGCTGAACCACTATTGTAGTTTGACACTGTTGTTGGACGTCATAAATTTCAGATTTAATTTCAAAGGTATGCAAAGTAATTAACTCTTAAATATTAGAAAGGACATGCAAAGTAGAAAAAAAAAAGAGAGAGAGAACCAAAATTTTAAATTACCATTTTGCAAATTTTAAATTTCAAAATTACTGACATTATCAGTAACTACTGACTTGATTTGAAAGCAAATGCCATAATGAGTTTTTTAAATTCTATTTTAACTTTAATCAAGATATAATAACCGTCAATTTGAAATTCAAAATTTGCTTAATCAAATGTCCAAAGCTCAAGAAATCAGCATTAATTACTGATTTGATTTGAAACAAATAGTCATCAAGAATATTTTTTATTTTTTATTTTAAATTTAAATTTTATCATGAAAATAATGTTGGTGGAACTCTTGTAGGTAATTGGAATGTAAAGATTAGGTACAATGGTAAGTTGATTGTAATTCTAGTTTTCATTTCATAATTTGATTGTAATACTATACCCAAACAATCAAGATGAGGAGCTTACTATTAATCAAAGTGTATATGAATTTTATTAGTATAAAGATAAAACAACTGTTCAATTAATAGTACAGATCAAACCACTGAATTGATGTGATAAATAGAGTTACGTATAAACAACAGTCCTAAACACTGTTAAATATATATTAAATATAAACACTGATGCCATAAAAATGGTCACATATAAAACACTGAGGTGATGACATCTAACAACCTATCAGTCTTTACAACATTGATGCGAAAAACACTGTTACATATAAACATTGCTAACATAAACAAATAAACAATAGAAAAACTAAAGTTGATGCTGAACCACTGTTGTAGTTATCCACTGTTGTACGTCATAAATTTCAGATTTAATTTCAAACGTAAGTAGTGTATATTCTTATATGCTGCTTTATTAAAGTAATTAAATATTAGAAATGATATGCAAAATAGGAAAAAAAAAAAGAGAGAACGGAAATTTTAAATTACCATTTTGAATATTTTGAATTTCAAAATTACTGATATTATCAATAACTACTGACTTGATTTGAAAACAAATGTCATCATGACTTTTTTAAATTTTATTTAAACTTTAATCAAGATATAATAACCGTCAATTTGAAATTCAAAATTTGCTTAATCAAATGTCCAAAGCTCAAGAAATCAGCATTAATTACTGATTTGATTTGGAACAAACAGTCATCAAGATTATTTTTTATTTTTTAATTTAACTTTAAATTTTATCATGAAAATAATTTTGGTGGAACTCTTATGTCATTGGAATGTAAAGATCAGGTAAAATGGTAATTTGATTGCAATTCTAGTTTTCATTTAATAATTTCAATCTATTACTAATTAACAACATCAATAATAAAAATGTGAGCAGTTACTATTTTTTAGGGAAACCGCTGATGGTCCAAATCAGTGGATGTAAAAAATGTAAAAGTGACCAGTGGCTATAACTTCCGATCAGTGGAAACGGAGGTTGTCTCTCAGCATAAAGAAACGGAGGTTGTCTCTCAGCAGTGGATAACATTTAACAATCAGAAGTTTGAACCAAAACAGTGGTTCCAACAGACTTTAACAATCTGAGAGACAACCAAAACAGTGGTTCCAACAGACTTTTAAGGATTAATGAAAACTATCATTTTTTACTATTTTAAATATCTTTGACCTTAAACAAATATTTCACCTTCAATATCAGTTGTTTGGAGATAAACAGATATTTGACCTTAAACAGATGTTTGAACATAAAAACATATTTCCTGTTAAACAAATGTTTGACGATAAATAGAGGTTTGCCCATAAACATCTCTTTGTAAAAAAAAGACGAATTTCAAAAACATTATATCCAAATAATCATAATGAGGAACTTATTTAACATCCAAGTGTACTACATTTTTATTTAATAGTATAAAAATCAAACAACTGTTGTATTTATAATACAGATCAAACAAATAACGAGTTGTGATAAATACTGTTATATATAAACACCTCATAAGAAACACTGATAATTAAATACTAAAGTTACATAAGAACCACTGATAATTAAATACTAAATTTAAATCCGTTGTAGATGCCGAACCACTGCTGATACTAAACAGTCGTTTTCCTTTGGTTAATCAAACTCTAGGTACATAAAGTCAATCATTGTATATCTCCAACAATCGACATGAACTCCATGGAAGGACTCAATGCATTAACATCAGGATTTATAGAAAGCTGATCTCTAGTGAACAGACCAAGATGCAGTACATGAAAACACTTCTTCAGCTGGTGAAGAAGAGCCCTGTCCTCATATACTTAATCCTTAACTTTGTTTATAAAGAACTGTGGTTTAAACCAAACTTTATGCTTCTTTTAATACAAAAAAGGCAGGAAAGACCATTGCTCTAGTATACTACAACAGTAGCAGATCCTTTCTTGGACAAGTCATCATCATCTGCTGCACAAGTCAATTATAATCATCATTTACTCATAAGAAAAAATTATTTTAACTGTAAATTTAATAATCTTTCTTTGTGTTTAATTAAACTTTAAACTTCTTTGATTACAAACCTATAATAACACGCAACATATTGTATGAATTTCAAACAAATGTGATTAGACTGAAATATAAAGCGACAATTAGAGTATATCACTTGATAATTAAAAACTCAAAATTTGGAAATCGGAGTAGCAAAAAACACATACCTTAAACGATGTTGGAACAATGATACTGGAAAGGACAGTAGAACAATCATCATCATTATCATCTGCAACAGATCATTGAAAATAATCATTTAGTAACAACTCAGATAACAAAACTTAAGTAAAAATCAAAAACAAAAACACATACCATGATTATGGAGAACCATTAGCCGGCGACACATCTCTTGATCTAATTCTCGAACGAAACCCTAACAATGGTTACATGAAAAGACACAAAAGACAAAGGATTAGTATAAATAACAGGAAATCATGAAACTATTTCAACTAAAAAAAAGAAGAACAAACCTTTTGATGAAGTAATCGATGAACAAAAGATGATTTTATGGTGGCGTCTGGAAGAAGATTAAGGTTTGTGAAATTTGAATTTGAATCGCCTGAATATAGAGAGAGAAAGAACCCTAGGCGTTTGTAAAGAAAGATCAGAAGTGAGAAGAGAGGTTATATAAGGAAAAGGGGATGGCACTGTTGGGCGGGAAAAATGGCATTTAGGGGCTCTCTGGTGTTGACACGTGGCCCAAATAACTTTCATTTATTATATATAATAGATAGGGATTTTCACGGTACCCATTTGGTACAGATCCGGTACCGAAAAACAGGGAAAAGTGGTACCGGTGCGGTATCGGTACTCACCGGAATACCGGTATCGAAAAACGAAGAAAATGGGAACCGGTACTGAATATATCCAGTACGGTTCATTACCGGTACCAAATGCTCATCCCTATATTGATAAATAACAATAATTATTTATGGAGTAAACTGCAATTTTACCCCCTGGGGTTAGAGCCAACTGGCACTGTTAGCCCCTCCTAAGGAAATTTCGCACTTTGACCCCTCAACTAATTGAAAACGCTGCACTTTTACCCCCTGCCGTCAAAGAACTTAACATTTCTGTTAAATGACTATATTACCCTTTCTTATTACCCCCTATGCTTTGTTCTACTCTGCAATATTACCCCCCGGTGTTAAATGACTATATTACCCTTTCTTATTACCCCCTATGGTTTGTTGTACTCTGCAATATTACCCCCGGTGTTAAATATTTCTTGCAAACCTTACCCCCTGCACATATAACCCCAATCACATATAACCCCAATCAAGTGGCTGCAACAATAGGTTAGTATCAAATCCCATAATGCGTTAAGTAATGGTATATGGCTAAAAAAAGCTACAACAGACATTATGTAACACCTCGAAAATTTATGTCCAATAATGTATTGACACGTGTCATAAGCTTTAAACGTGTAAAAGATTACTTTAGAGGGACTAAAGTTGACAAACAAAGAAAGTATGCGAATATAAGGGTTCAAAGTGTCAAGAATGGATAAATATGCTTTTCAATAACCCTACACGATGTTTATACCCTTAAACGAATGAATCATGGATCATACGAAGCTAATTGGGGAGGAAAGTGAGAGATTACAAACTACAGGGGTTAAATGTGTCAACATGTTGAAAGTATACCTCTGAGTGACCTTTTAGCAAACCCGAAGCTTTGTAACGATAAAATATACTCACTAGAATATGTGATAAAAATTTCACCAAGATTCGTTATCGTATGGGAAAGTTATAATAATATTCGTATACGAGGGGTTAAAAGCGTCAACGTTGAAATTTATGACCTTATGGGTGATCACAAAGTTAACCAAGGACTTAACCAAGTTTGTATAAGTCTTAAGGTCCTTAAAAATCAAGTTAGAGGGCTGAAAATGCAAAATTGGAAGTTAAAACCACGCATACAAGGACCAGGGACCAAAAATGCAAACTTTGAAACTTGTTTAGCTGGTTCTGGGGCACCATACCGGGCGCGTAAACCCCCTGGGTTTCCTTACGCGGGGCGCCTAAACATGCCAGCGACAGAAAATGACCTGCAGGTGCCAGTTCAGGTCTGTAACCGACTTATGAGCCTGTAAATTGATACCAGGGGCTGGGCAAATGGATTTTCATGCACTAGGGACAGTTGTGTTGATTTGAATCCATGCATAGAGTTGCTTGGCATCATCTTGTGAGATCAAATACCATATATAAGGAGCCTTTTGTTGCAACCTTGATGCACATTCTTTTGCAAACTCTCACAACTCAAGTTCTGGAGCTCTCTGATCAGCAACCAAAGTTTCTTAGGCTTCCTAATCATGCTTAGGACCCTTGTAAGTGTCCTTAACCCTTCTTAATTCAGTTTAGCTTAGTTAATTAGCTTAAAGTCAAACCGTCGTAATTAGAGTTTGACTTCATGATTAATTAATATTTGTCCAGTCAAATTTTAAATTGAAAGTACCTATGAGTGGGTAATTATGTGGGGAATAAACCCTTAAAAGGGCACCCACTAATTCCCACTCTAACTAGGTCAATTGTCGGATCAAAGTTAATCTTAAAAAATCAACAGAAAGCTTATTTTCAAATTAATGCATAATTAGCAATGTAGGAGCCATGCAACCTGTTTTATCATTAATATAACTTGGTAATTAATGTAAGAACATATCTAAACATGTTCAACCCGACAATTTTCAGTTTAGGCTCGGTTCGGAACCGAAAGTCGCATAATTTGACTTTTGCTTTGACTTTCAGTTCTGACCCGTTTAAGCATGTTTTAGAAATGCCTTAGAGCCTTATTTGGACCAAGTTTCATGTTAGTATAACCCTCTGTAATTATACAACTTGGTTCATTAGTTATCCGATTCATATGCATATTTCCGTTAAATGCTTAAATGTTGACTATTATGCCCTTTTGACCTTAAAACGTGATTTTTGAAAATGTAAAAGAGTAGAAACCTTAGTTACTGATTTTTAAAGTTGTCCCTAAAATTTGACATCAATTTGAGGTCTAGTTTAGGAGTTATGCTCATTAGCGTAATTAGAAAGCTTTTTATTAATTAAACGGCATAATTAGCATAAAGCTTATCTAAACCCAAATTTTAATACCAAACTTTTTACCTACTGATATAAAATAATATTTTGGGATTTTTGGAGATTTTTATTTATTTTTAGGCTGAGCATAACTTAGAGTTTTAAGCTTGAGTCGGTAATTGCCGGTTTTGCCCTTTTGGGTTATAAAATGAGTTTTACAAATCTTTTTGATATCAAACCTTTTTCTACTGATCCAATATAATAAATAAAGTATTTTGAGCCTTCAGGAATAATAAAAATATCAGCTTTCTTTTAAAAACCCGGAAATAGCTCAAAATCGCCTTTTTAAGCGTTTTTAACGCAAAGTATGTATTAAAATTATTTTAAACATATAAGGTTTGATGCCTACTGATACTTTTAGTAAATTTACATACTCTAACAGTAAGCTAAAGTTTTTAAACTCAGGTTTCCAGTTTTGACCTTTTAAGCCTATGTGAAATTATCAAAATGCCCCTAAGGTGCATAGTTGGGTTATAAATAATAAATTTCACATGTTTTCAATATCCTACTGTTATAATTTATTAAATTAAGTATTTTTACTAATTATATCAGACCTATAACTCAGATTATTATTTAAACTCCTTTATAACCTTTAAAATGACCAAAATGCCCCTACGGGGCATAGTTTGAGTTTAAATCCATTTTGGGCATAATAGAAGATATCTTACTGATATCATAACATATTTAAGGCATATTAACTTAGGAAACCTGTATATGACTCATATGGTTACCCGTCACGCATCTTGCGCGTTCGGTTCGGTTTATGTAACTAGTTTGCATAAATTGACCAAAACGGGTCAAACCTTATCATTTTTGTCTCAAAATCCAGAATGTGTTTAGTTTACCCATATTACACAAGTCTTCAAACTTGTCGGGTCTAGATCACATTCTATTCTGGTCTTCGCTTAATCGTGCGTTTGAACCGTGTCTTCCTTTAAAACTAACCGGTCTAAGTTTAGGCTTAATAAAGACCCGTTAGGAATCTAATAGGTTATTAAAAACCTTTGTTCCAGAATAGGAGACCCGGTAAAAGCTACCCGCACTTGCTGTTTGTGATTAATACTTGCAAAGGTAAATACTTTTAACTTATTTTCTCTTATACGGGCTTGGGGTACGGTATATAAAATACCGCTTGGTCGGGCATTGCATCTTTAGTTGTATGCAGTTAAATCATAGAAATGTCCAGTTGAAAAATGTTTTGTTTACTTAAAGCCTTTGGGGGGTTAATGACCATGTCCCGAATATCCTTGGCATCATTTTACGAAATGGCCACGACCTAAGAACGGGGTGTAGGCGTACACCCGACAGTGCATAAATAAATAATGTGGTGTGTCAATTAATCTTTAACCCGGTATCAAACCCAGGCTACTGAACGCATAAGAAACATGTAATTCTTTTACAAGTTTATATTTAAATAATTATCCCAAGTTATAAAATGTTTTGTGCCACGTGCATTTAAATCAATTTTTAAACCTTTTCAAAATGAGTCAGTTAATTGTATTTACCACTGACGTATTTTCCCAAAAAGACTAAGTGCAGGTACTACTCGAAATAGGCTGGCCTCTCCTTAGCATAAATAAGAGTCTCGCAAGCTTGGATGCAGTTAAATCTGATGAACTACGTTTCCTTTTTATTTGATCCGCCTGTGGATCTGTTTCAACTGTTTGTGATACTTAATATTACAATTTTATTCGGTTGAAATGAATCTATCTTTTGCTTCCGCTGTGCATTTAATAATTGTGTTGTTTGACTATGATGATATCAACTATGTCACGATACTCCCCACCGGGCCCACCGGTAATACGTGGAAATATCGGGGTGTGACACATTATACTATAGAATATATATTCATGTAATCAACTTTTCGTTTCTTCATTCTTTATGTAATCAATAAGACGTGAATCGAAACAATCTAAAAGTAACTGAGAATGGATATATCCTCATTCCTCAAACATCACATGCTAAAACTGAGAATGAACTCCCATTGGCTAAAAACGATTCAACAATTTGCTTTTGTGGATGAATCAATGAAGTGACACTGGTGTTTGTTGATGGGAGCTGGAGAGCACTGCCTTCACTTGCTGGTTTGAATAGGTGTGGTAAAAGTTTTCTGTAACACCTCGAAAAATTCACGTCCTATAATATATTGACACGTGTCATAAGCTTTGAACGTGTAAAAGAACACTCTAGAGGGACTAAAGTTGACAAACAAGGAAAGTATGTGAATATAAGGGTTCAAAATGTCAACAATGGATAAATATACTTTACAGTAACCCTACATGATGTTTATATCCTTAAACGAATGATTCATGGATCATACGAAGCAAATTGTGAAAGAAGGTGAAAGATTACAAACTACAGGGGTTAAATGTGTCAACATGTTTAAAGTATACCTCTGAGTGACCTTTTAGCGAACCCGAAGCTTTGTAATGATTAATTATGCTCACAAGAATAAGTGATAAAAATTTCACCAAGTTTCGTTATCGTATGAGAAAGTTATGATAAAATTCGTATGCGAGGGGTTAAAAGCGTCAACGTCGAAATTCAAGACTTTTCGGTGATCGTATGAATAACCGGGGACCTAACAAAGTTAGTTTATGACTTGGAGTCCTTAAAAGTCAAGTTTGGGGGTTACAAGTGCAAGAAAGCACCTTAAAATCAAGTTTGGAAGGTTCAGGGGCCAAATGTGTCATTTTATGAAAGTTCTGTTTTGCTGGCCAGGTCCTTACGGACCGTAAGGCTGGACCCTTACGGTCCGTAAGCTGCTCCCAGATGCAGAAACTCGTTTTGTTGGCTGTTCAGCCCATGTAAGCGACATCTACTGCCCTTAAACACTTCCAAGAGCTGCCTAAACAAATTCCTTAGGCTTAGGAACACTTGTTAATGATCTGGATCACCCCATAGACTTGGTTGTCATCATCATAGTGGATCAAATTCACTATAAAAGGCCTTCATAGTTGCAACTTTGTGATCATTCATTCCATCTGCTTTCTTGGAGTTTCCTGGAGCATAAGAGCAAACCCAAGCCATCTCTAATAGTGCATTAGACTTTGGTAAGTATGCTTAACCTTTCTTAGTTGAGTTTTTACTTAGTTTTAGCTTAAAAGTCAAACCGTCGTAATTAACGGTTGACTTAGCGATTAATCATTAATGGTCCAGTGATTAGTCGAATTGAAGGTAGTTATAAGTTGGTAATTATGTGGGCATTAAACCCTTAAAAGGGCTCCCCCTGATTCCCACTCTAACTAGACCTTTAGTCGGGTCAAAGTTGATTAGAAAAAGTCAACAGAATGCTAATCTTCGAATTAACGCATAATTAACAATGTAGAAGGCATGTAACCTATTTTATCACTCATATAACTTGATAATAAGTATTATAACTGGTCTAAGCTTGTTTGATTCGACAATTTTCTGTTTAGACCCGGTTCGGAACCGAAAGTCGCAAAACTTTGACTTTTGCTTTGACTTCAGTTTTGACCCGATTTAGTATGATTTGGAAATGCCTTAGAGCTTCCTTAGGACCAGGCTACATGTTAGCATAACCGTCTGTGGTTGGTTCATTGATTATCCGATTCGTTTACATGTTTCCGTTAATTGCTTAAATGTTGACCAATATGCCCTTTTGACCATAAAACGAGAATTTTGGATATGTGAAGAGACAATAACCTTTGTTACTGATTTGTAAACAAGTACCTAAAATTTTACATCAGTTGGAGGTCTAGATTAGGAGTTATGCTCATTAGCGTAATTATAACGCCTTTTAGTAATTAAAAGGCGCAATTAGCATAAAGCCTATCTAAACCCAATTTTTGACACCAAAACTTTTACCCACTAATGTAATATAATATTTTGGTATTTTTAAAGATTTTTAATTATTTTTAACCTGCTCATAACCTAAGGTTATGGCATTAATTCGGTAAATACCGAATATACCCTTTTCGGTCATAAAATGAGTTCTACATAGTATTTTGACACCAATCCAATTGCTACTGATTTTATATAATAAATAAAGTATTTTGAACTTTATAACCTGATCAGAAAACTCAGATTTGCTGTATAACCCGGAAATAGCTTAAAATGACTTTTTACGCGTATTAAACGCATAGTTTGGGTTTAAAACCATTTTGCCATATAAGACTTATTATCAACTGATATGACCTATTAAAATAAGTTATTTTACTGATGTATTCGGACCCGAATCTCAGAACTTCATTTAAACTCTTTTATAACCTTTAAAATGACCAAAATACCCCTACGAGGCTTATTTTGAGATTAAACTCGTTTTGGGCATAATGGAAGGTATCCTACTGATATCGCAACATATTTAAGGCATATTAACTTAGGAAACCTGTATATGACTCTTTTGGTTACTCGTTACGCACTTGTCGCGTTCGGATGGGCTTATGTGACTAGTTTGCATATATTAGCCGAAACAGGTCAGACCATATCTTTTTGGTCTCAAGATCCAGAATGTGTTTAAGTTATCCATATTAAGCAAGCATACAATCTTGTCGGGTCAAAACCACATTCTAAACCGGTCTTCGCCTTATCATGCGTTTGAACCGTATCTTTCTTTAAGACTAACCGGTCTAAGCTTAGGCTTAATTAAAGACCCGTTAGCATTCTAATTGGTTATTTATACCATCATTCCAGACTAGAGCATTCCGGTAAATTGTACCTACGCTTACTTAAGTGAATACGGCTGAGTTATTAAATTCTTGCTATTTAAGACAGGAGCTAGCTCAGGTAAATACTCTTAACTTATTTTCCCTATACGGGCTTGGGATACGGTATTATAATAATACCGCTTGGTCGGGTATTGAATGTTTAATCGGATTGTGATTAAATTATTGAGGTAACCCGCTTTAATCTGTATTGTTTGAAATAAAAGCCTTTAGGAGTTAATGACCATGTCCCGGATATCCTTGACATCATTGTTTTATAAAATGGCCACGCCTTATGCACGAGGTGTAGGCATACACCTGACAGTGCATAAGGGAAACGGTATCTCACTCTCTTGTGGGCCTATACTTGTGGTGTGTCTGTTAATCTTGACTCGGTTTCTACATCGGGCCCTGAACGTACAACGAACATGTAAATCTGTATACAAGATTATTTATAAAATTGTCCCAAGTTATAAAAGATATGTTGTGCCTTGTGCATTCAAATCAATTTTATTAAACCTTTTCAAATGAGTCGGTTAATTGTATTTACCAGTGTAAACTGACGTATTTTCCAAAAAGGTTAAGTGACAGGTACTGAACGTAATTGGCTGGAAGCTCAGGGCGTTAATAAGGAATCTTGCAAGTTCTAGGCGTCTAAAGTCTGTTGAACAATGTTTATGTTTTAAGATCTGCTTGTGGATCCTTTACTTTCCGTTGTAATACTTGATATTACTTTATATTCGGATTGTAATATATTTATCTTTTGCTTCCACTGTGCATTTATATATTGTGTTGTTTGACTATGATGATATCAACTACGTCACGATACTCCCCACCGGTCCCACCGGTAATACGTGGAAATATCGGGGTGTGACATTTTCGCTTGAGATGGACTAATTATCTTAGACCAGATATAAAGAGAGGCAATTTTTCTGAGGATGAAGAAAACCTCATCATCCAGCTCCACTCACATCTTGGAAACAAGTAAGTCATTCCTTTACTACGTACCTTCTTGACTGTTATATATATAAATGGTGAATGAACCAAGAACTGATCATCATCTTGACATGCTTGCTGCAGCTAATCTACCACAACTTCTTGCCTTTGTCGCTAATCAGAAGGTTTAAGGTCGATTATTGATATAATAATAGCAACAATAATCTAAAAATCTTATCTTAATAACACAAAAATATGAGATTTTGGTTGTGGGTATGCTGTTTTACGGCTCATTAAGTCATTTGTGAACCTTCTTCCACCCTGAAATATCATAATACTGAATAAAGTTAACTGTTAAAAGTCTAATTTTCATAACAAGATATATACACAACAATCCCATATGTTTTAAACTTTTAATTCAATTTTAAGACCTAAAATTACAAAGTTTGCAAATTACAGCAATAACAAAAGAAGGGTTTCCTAAAACTACTAAAACTACACATACAAAACTTAAAACCCTATCAATCTACTCAAAACAGCATAAACCCATCTTCAGATCGACAATAACATTAGGGATCACTAGCAAAAAAAAAAAAAAAAAAAAAAAAAAAAAACCCAAAAGGTAAAAGATTAATGGACAAAATCCTCCAAGATCTCAAATACTGGAAACCCAACAAAATATGTTACAATCGAACAGATCCAGATTGAAGAAAATGAAAACCCTAATTTGGTCAGCTGAAGAAGAAGATGATGAACAATGGTTTTGGGGATGGTGATGCAGGTGTGTTATACATAATATATAATAATAATAATAATAATAATAATAATAAATATGGGGTAAGATTACCAAATTACCCTTACCTATAACAGTCAAACAACCGTTGACTGACGGCAGGGGGTAAGAGTGCAGCGTTTTCAATTAGTTGGGGGGCCAGAGTGCGAAATTTCCCTGGGAGGGGGTCAGAGTGCCAATTGGCTCTAACCCCAGGGGGTAAAATTACAGTTTACTCTTATTTATGATATATTAGCATCTTAAATTGTGTTAATTTATTTCAACAAAATATGTTTCAAGAAAAAGAAAAAAGTTGAGATTTTTATAACAATCTTGAGATTATAAATTTAGGGATTTTAAAAATAACCAAGATAATTAGAAGGTTTAAGGTCGATTGTTGCTTACCGCTTGCAGACAATCCTCCAAAAGAGAAAAGAACTGATGTTGCAGAAGGTTTAAGGTCGATTGATTGCCAAACAAACCCTCCAATCTGATGTTGCAGGTGTATATTTGTGTTGGTTGTGGTGGGGGTTGTTGGTTGTTACAATCAAACAGATCCAGATTGAAGAAAATGAAAACCCTAATTTGGTCAGCTGAAGAAGAAGATGATGAACAATGGTTTTGGGGATGGTGATGCAGGTGTGTTATACATAATAATAATAATAATAATAATAATAATAATAATAATAATAATAATAATAATAATAATAATAAATAATATGGGGTAAGATTACCAAAATACCCTTACCAATAACAGTCAAACAACCGTTGACTGACGGCAGGGGGTAAGAGTGAGCGTTTTCAATTAGTTGGGGGGGTCAGAGTGCGAAATTTCCCTGGGAGGGGGTCAGAGTGCCAATTGGCTCTAACCACAGGGGGTAAAATTGCAGTTTACTCTTATTTATGATATGTTAGCATCTTAAATTGTGTTAATTTATTTCATTTTTCTTTAAATCTCAAAGAAATTGACATTTTTCTGATTATGGATGATCTTAAGAAATTTTTGTATGATATTTGTTATTTTTACTTGAGATATTTTCTATGTTTAACCCGTGTAAGATATGTGGTCTATAATCTAATAGACATAATAAAAAAGGGTATGGAAATAAAATGTATTGGTATGGGAACAGAGCCGGCCAAGCCGGGCAACGGCCTGATGCCCAAGCTGTTAGAGGGCCCGAAAAGTTTCTAAAAGGTTTTATATATTATAAATACTATAAAAATTTTACTTGTAACCTACTATAGTTCAGTTGCTAAGAGCATTCTACTTTATCGTTTAAGTCTCCGGTTTGATTCTGCTATCTCCTGGCTTTTCCGTTTTTTATAGCTTTCTAGAATTTTAAAAGGTCAAATGGATTTATTTCTGAAACAATTGTAGTGGTAGGCCTTTGGTCTATTGGTTCACTAAGGAAACAGTAGAGGTATGGTTGCAAGTTTGATCCTTCCATTCCCTTTAGAACAATATTTTTTTTTCCTTTTTATCAAATCAACATTAATACTGTGTATATAACTTGTTCAAATGATGCAACTTGGCAAATGATGCAAAAACGATGTCAATATTTACAAGCGCATACAACAAAAGAACATCATATACAAGCAAATATGCCGTAATATTTATTATTTACATCGAGTACCTGTATTGTACTATACTGGACGAAACCAAAATTCGATCAATACCAATTATAGGGAGGGGCCCAATTTTTTGTCTTGCACGAAGCCCAAATTATCATTATCATTCTTGGGGACGGCTCTGTGTGGGAATAATAAAATCTAAATTAATTTGCCGCCATACGTTTGATTACATCATCAGCTAGGTTGATAGTTTTTTTTAACGACAAATTTCTTTACTCCTGTCGTTTGTGGTACTCGAATCTAAGACCATATTCTTTCAAGGTGTTTAAAGTCATTGCCTTTACTAATGAACCACCACCCCATTGATAGCTAGGTTGATAGTTGATAGCTGATTCTTGATACGATTGTCCATAAGACCACCCGTAGTGGGGCGTGGTTTTTAAAAAAAATTCAAAAAAAAACGCCGGATAACGCCGGCCCCCCGTTACACTAGGCGTTTTGGGGCGGTTTTTTTGAAAAAAAATGAACATGGCGTTTTAAAAAAAAACGCTGAATATTGCTTTGGGCCAAGAGATGACCGTTTGACAACGGTCAATTGTTTTATAATTTTTTTTAATCCATAATTTACCCACTATATATATATCACCATCTTTCTCCTATTTTAAAAAAAAAACCTCACTTTCTCTCCTACTTCTTTTATATTTTATACAATCATGCATCCATTCCGACCCCCTTTTGGTGTCCCCGCAAGACCCATGAACCCGAACACAACCCAACCGCAACACCCGTATAACCTTCAAGACATGGACCCGAGCTTTTTAACGTACGCGGCTTACTTGAGTGGCGCCACTTCGTTCGTGCCTCCCACCTTCGGCTATGGTCAAGCCGGCGGGTCGCAACCGTCACAACAACAAGCCGAATCCGAACCCGATGTCGATGTCGTGCCGGAGACGCAACCCGAACCGGTGCAAGAGAAATCGAAACGCGGCAGAAGGTCGCATAAGAAGAAGGAAAAGGACGAACCTCGACGTACAAAAACTACCATTAAATGGACGAAGGATGAGGAATTCACGTTGACTCGGGCGTGGCTCGACATTTCGGAGGACCACGAAACTGGTAACTTTTATATTTTTTTTTACTTATTTTTTACTTATATTTTTACTTTTATTTTTAACATACAACTTATATTTTTACTTTTATTTTTTAAATTTGTAGCAAACTTTCAAACGGGCCCCGTTTTTTGGGATAGGGTTCGTGCACTCTTTTTTAGCACGTGGGGTCAAGGCGAACATCGGGACAAAGATTCCATTTCTAGCAAATGGACCAACATCAACAACAAGTGTCATGCGTTCCAAGAAGTGTACCAACGTAACTTCGATAATCGCGGGAGCGGTGAAGCTGACGTCAGGGTTATAACGAAGACTTTGGACGAGTTCGAGAGAACGAAATGCCCTTTCCCGTACTATAAGTGTTGGGATCTACTACGAAAAAGTCCAAAGTGGGCGCTAGTTAATCCAATGACGTCTAGTAGTAGACGTCGAGCTAAAAGGTCAAAAACATCATCATCCGTTGACCCTGAAACACCGACATCGGATGCCCGCAATGTCGATCTAAATGAGGTGGTGGACGTTGACGAGGAACTTGAAGAAGAGTTGACCCGACCGCCCGGTAGAAGAAAGGATAAGCGAACCGGGAAAAAAACGGTCGAGTCGTCTTCCGATCTCGAGTTAAAGGAAGATTTCGAGGAGATGAACCGTCGTCTCCAAGACATTCGCGACCTCGGCCACCAACGTTATGAGATTATGAAAGAACGAGTGGTCGAAACCAAAAAGTTTAACGAGATGCAAGAGGCGAGGCAAATGGAAAAGGACATTGAGTTTTTGTCCAAACCTATCGACCACCTCCAAGGCGATGCGTTGATCCTTGCGCAAATGCGTCGTCAAAAAATTCGAGAAAAATATGGACTCTAGATCATCTTCTTCTTTTTTTAACTTTATTTTTTTTTCGGTTTTTTTATTTTCTGTTTTTTTCCGGTTTTTTTTTTTAATTTTAAGTAGTGTAATTTTTATTTTAAATTAATGAAGATTTTTATGTTTTAAATTAAAAAAAAATAATAATTGTGAAATGATTGCTTAGGGTTATTGAAATAATGCCCCACTACATCACTTTTGCAATAATGCTCCAAATTGACTGGACTGCCACGTGTCGTGCCGTGTATAATGCGTAGAAACATTATTTTTAAAAACCACTAGTCTAACAAGAATAATTGAGGTGTAAAACGTGGGAAAAAAATAATTGGTCCATACAAACTATGGACCGATAGTGGGACACCTCATACTCATATAGATAGACTCAACTGTTCAACATCCCATCTAAATCACCCATCACCGACTGAGGCTGAATTTAGTGGGTTTTGGACCATCATCGAGAACTGAAGAAACAACACAACAGTCTAGATGCAGGTGGTGGTAAGAGAATCGACGATGGTGAGGCCAGCGGAGGAGACACCGAAGGTGAAGCTATGGAACTCTTGCCTCGATCTCACTGCATCCAACTATCACACGCGATCGGTGTATTTTTACCGGCCCAATGGTGCTCCCAACTTCTTTGATACGAAAGTGATGAAGGACGCTTTGAGCAGGGCGTTGGTTGCGTTTTACCCGATGGCTGGGCGGTTTATACAAGGCGAAGATGGCCGGATTGAGATCAATTGTGGAGGACAAGGGGTGTTGTTTTTGGAAGCTGAGTCCGATGGTGTTATCGATGATTTTGGTGACTTTGTAACCACGTTGGAGTCGTTGAAGCTCAGTCCGGTGGTTGATTACTCGCTGGGAATTGAATCGGTTCCTCTACTGCTCTTCCAGGTAAAATATTTCAAAGAGTAAATTACTTTTTTTTTGAGTCTCGTGTTTTGGTGGTTTAACTACTTGAGTCTAAAATCAAAAAGTTTAACGCTTGGAGTTCCTAACCGCTCATTTTATAACGTTTCGAGTCTCTGTGTTTTAGTAGCTTTAATCACTTGAGTCCAAAATCAAAGCACAAGTTTTAGAAAATTGGAGTCAAAGCGTTATAAAATGAACGAATAGGGACTCAAAGCGTTAAACTTTTTTATTTTTGATTCAAGTGGTTAAAACTTGTGCTTTGATTTTGGACTCAAGTGGTTAAAGACTTAAAGCTACTAAAACACAGAGACTCAAAATGTTATAAAATGAGCGGTTAGGAACTCAGAGCGTTAATTTTTTTGATTTTGTACTCAAGTGGTTAAAACCACTAAAACACAGGAATCAACAAGTAATTTACTCTATTTCAAAATTATATGTTTAATGCGTTGTGTCTCTATAATTTAACTAAAAAACATATATTTTCTTTTCTCTAAATTTGTATATTTTTCAAAAATCTCACATTCAACTTTCCATCTCTATCTCTATTTTACTCGGAAACATCTATTTCATTATTATTCTTGTTTTGTTTTTATGGGTTAGGATCAAATACAAAGGATAAAATAAATAAGAAGGGTAAGAAGGATTCTAGTCCATTGATTTTAGATTTGAAGGGTTGAGATTAGTTGTAGGGAAAAGAAGATAATAGAAGGGCATAAAGAGAATCCTATATTTATGGATTTTCTCTCTCCACATGCAAGACACATGCCAATTTCCCCCATCGATTTAAAACGTCCATAACTTTTTCATACGACATTTTTTTTGAAAAAAAAATTCACCATAATAAAGAGCGTTTTTTTATCTTTAATATGAGTACCATATTATCGTATAAAAATAAAATAAAAATTTTCATTTTTACTGGGTTTTTTTTTACATTGTGTTAAAGGTTCAGGTCATTGTGTCTTTTAACTGGGTTTTGGTCAGTAGAGTTTCTATACATTGTGTTATTATCAAAACCTATAACACAATGTTAATTTGGGTTCTATCCATTGCGTTTTTATAAGAACCTATAACACAATAAATGACACAATGAAGATGGTGTTATATCTGGGTTTCTATAAATTGTGTTATTAGTTCAGGTCATTGTGTTTTAATATGTTGTCCATTGTGTTTTAATAATTTGTTCAGTTTTTTTTTATTATCTTTGTTCATTGTGTTTTAGTTTGTTGTGTATTGTGTTTTTAGTTTGTTTTTCATTGTGTCTTCATCTGCTCTCCATTGTGTCTTTTATCTCTTGTCATTAATTGTGTCTTTTATCTGTTGTCATCAATTATGTTTTTATTTAGTCTGATACTTATTGTGTTATACGTTGTAGTCATTGTGTTTTAGTATGTTGTCCATTGTGTCTTTATCTGTTGTCATTGATTGTGTTTTTGATCTACTTTACATTGTATTTTACATCATGTCCATTGTGTTATTATCAAAACCTATAACACAATGTTGATTTGGGTTCTATCCATTGCGTTTTTATAAGAACCTATAACACAATATATGACACAATGAAAATGGTGTTATATCTGGGTTTTCTATAAATTGTGTTATTAGTTCAGGTCATTGTGTTTAATATGTTATTCATTGTGTTTTAATATGTTGTCCATTGTGTTTTAATAATTTGTTCAATTTTTTATTATCTTTGTTCATTGTGTTTTAGTTTGTTGTGTATTGTGTATTGTGTTTTTAGTTTGTTTTCCATTGTGTCTTCTTCATCTGCTCTCCATTGTGTCTTTTATCTGCTTTCATTAATTGTGTCTTTTATATGTTGTCATCAATTGTGTTTTTATTTAGTCTGATACTTATTGTGTTATATGTTATCGCCATTGTGTTATACGTTATGGTCATTGTGTTTTAGTATGTTGTCCATTGTGTCTTTATCTGTTGTCATTGATTGTGTTTTTTTTATCTACTTTACATTGTGTTTTACATCATGTCCATTGTGTAATATGCAACTGGGTTTTTAAATTTTTTTTTGAAAACTATAACAATATGGTACTCATATTAAAGATAAAAAAACGCTCGATTTTATGGTATAATTTTTTTTTAAAAACAAATCATGTATAAAAAAGTTACGGACGTTTAAAAATTGGGGGGGAAATAACATGTGACTTGCATGTGCATATTCTCTTTCCTCTTGTAGACAAAATTACCCTTTCCATTTCATTCCTCCTATGACACTTGTCACTATCTGGTGGCTTCTTACCCTTCTTATTTTTAAATACTTTGTATTATAACTCAACCCTGGCTCACAACAAAATATAGAGGGTTGAATAATCATTTTAAATATAAAGGTGTACTTTAGTTTCTATTAATTTTTCACCATCTAGTAAATCATATATTTTAGTCCTAAAACCTAAAAAAAATAATTACTCTACCAAAGTAACTATAGGAAAAAAATTATTGTATTTTTTTTATTTTTTTCAACTAAAAAATATCCTTGAGTGAAAAAAAAAAAAAAACTAAAAGAAATCTTCCTTCACTTCTTCATATTAATAACATCCATTTGTATTTGATCTTTACACATATTATATAAAAATGTTGGATATAGAGTTGGATATAGAGACACTAATGTGAGTGCTCTTGGTGGGGGAGGAAGGTACATTAAAAAACAATATGGGAAGGGTGCATATAGCACAACCCATGTTGTCATGTATATATATTTAACGATTATGTTTGAGCAGGTAACTTATTTCAAATGTGGTGGGGTTTCGTTAGGATTTGCTTTTGATCACCGGGTTTCAGATGGGAAGACTTTCTTTCACTTCATGAACACATGGTCCGATATGGCTCGTGGCCTTGACATCACTCTCCCACCCTTCATAGACCGGACCCTCCTTCGTGCACGCGACCCACCACGACCAGTTTTTAAGCACATCGAATACCAACCAGATCCAACGCCGCTCCAAGCCCCCTTAGACGAAACCAAAATCATCTTCTCAAAGTTCAAGTTAACATGAAACCAACTGGATATGCTCAAAGCAAGATCAAAGGAAGATGGGAACATGATCAACTTCAGCTCTTTTGAAATCATCTCGAGCCATGTTTGGAAGTGCGTCTGTAAAGCCCGCGGGATTCCAGATGATGTGGAAATCAAGCTCAACTTCCCTGTCGATTGTCGGGCCCGCTTACAACCACCACTTCCACCAGGCTATTTTGGTAATGCTATCTTTATAACTAGTGCAATAGCAACAGCTGGCGAAATTAAATCCAAACCGTTATGGTACGCCGCAAGTAAAGTCCATGATGCTGTAGCGAGGATGAATAACGATTATTTAAAGTCTGCACTTGATTATCTGGAACAACACAACTGTAAAAAGGCCGAGGTTAATTATAAGTACACAAATCTCCTAATAGTAAGTTGGACTAGGCTCCCAATTCACGACGCCGACTTTGGATGGGGTCGGCCCATATTCATGGGGCGTATAGAGATCCCATCAGCGGGTAGGTGTTATGTGTTACCAAGCCCAATAAACGATGGGAGCTTATCGATTATCATTGGGCTGGAAGCTGAACAAATGAAGCTTTTTAGCAAATTGTTGTATGCAACAATAAACGATCACTTGATCAGTAGTTTATAGTTTTCTGCAGGTTTCTGAAATTAATACGTATTTTCATTGCACACGTAGAGCTTGAAAAATTTGTATAATAAGTTTGTATGTATGTACGTACGTATGTCTAATGTATGTTTGTATCTAACCTTCATCGACAACACACATGACACATAAATACTAAACTGAAACTTCGTGTTGGTTAACACACAACGGTTCCAGAAGAGTCGTAATATTTACAACTTCCAGACCCGACGATACAATACAATACTTCCAGGCGCATTTTCAGGCCAATTTCCAACTAAATGTTGGCAGAAAATCGTCTGAACATGTCTGAAATAATAACGCCAACCCTAAACAACCATTTGAATCAACTTAAAGCAACCTAAACATGTCTAAAACAACTATAAATTCTATTTTTATACTATACCCCTCGCCTAAAAAAACCCTCTCCTTTTAAGCACCTTGCACCGAGGCCCAAGGCTCACCCTTTGTGCGCGCCTGGCACCTTTGACAACTATAGTGTATGCCACTATTGTTGATCAGTTCTGTTTAAACATAATGGAAAACATGAAATAACATACCTTTGATTGCATCAGTAGAGAATCCAGTCAGAGACGCAGCCACGGAGTTCGACATAGTTGTCAGTTTGATCTGGTTCCTCCTTAGGGTGTAAAGTGATGATGGTAATGAACCGAAAGTAGGGTTGATTTCGGTCATGGAGAGAGAGGGACGAATTGTGATGTTATGTTGTGTGTCTTACCTTTAACCTCTCTAATAATCTCCTTATATATACACCCAAGAGGAAACCCAATTAGTTAATAAGGGTAATATGGTCCATCAACAATTACCAACTAATTATTAATAGGTTATTAATATATTTTGATCTATATTATATAAATGATAATGATGGCTACTAGATTAAATATAAATAAATAAATATTTAATCTTACATTCTCCCACTTAGCCGAATAATAATTTATCATGAGTATTAGATAAGTCTGATCAGAAGTTAATACTCATTTTAGCCTTAAACAAGTACTATAGCAGAGAAATACAGCCGTTGAATCATTATGCGACTCAGGACCCCCATTAGTCATACTATAGCCTTAATTTAAAACCTAACATTTATGATCAAAATACTAACAAACCCTTTAGCGTTTGATTTGTATTTATATTTATATTTGTCTATATGTCATTACACCGGCAGAACATATGTTTGAGACATACAAAATCAAACTGATGAGGAATATTAAAAGTTAATCATTCATAGTACGATATGCAGTTGTACATGGCCATCAATTAAAACTCGTCTCTTTTATGAGCACTCTTAATAAGACTTATGGGTAATAGACCTTTAGTTATAGGATCCTTAAGCATATCACGAATGCATTCGATACAAAGATTTAGTTTCCTCAATTCGTTCATAAACGAATAATTAATTGCGTATCGAAATTTAATGCAGCACCTCTCAAACTGTTACTGTTCAAGGAGACATGGTAGCTGACTTTATCACAACAAGTCTTCAATATATTAATTATATGGAGTTAATAAACTCATGAGTCCACTGATAAATTTCCAACAACATTTAGTGACTATATTATGTCGTTATAACTTAGGTTGTTGATATCAGTCTATTATGACTCCTCCATGAGATAGGTTTTGTCTGTTGGCATAAAGATATACCCAAAAATACATTTTGTCATCTTTGAATATTACAAAGTTAGAGTAATAAACCGGTTTTAATTCTCACTTCTTCTTTAAAATATAGTCTCTCAATTCTTTTAAAGATATTGTAATACTCTATTAAATGTTTCACATTAATCTAGACATATCTAGTGTGTTGCAATGTGAGTAATATCTAAACGAGTATAGACTTGAACTTACATAAGGCTTCTAATTAATGAAGCATAAGTAAATAATCTCGTTTATCCTATTATCCTCTAAAGGAGAGCAGTATTGTTTGTTACATATGTAAGGACCAATTTAATGTTAAACTTATGGAACGGAAGTAATGTCCCATTTGGTCTATCTCAACATGTTATGATATCTTTTATGTAAGAGATATCTCTGAGATCTATTATATCAAAGTTTGTGTTAACAATGCTTTGACTTATGTAACATCTACTTGTCAAAAGAATATCATATATATAGACAAGTTTATCTTAGTTGCTCCCACTCATCTTGAGGTAGGTACATTATTCCACTTGGTTATTGATGAAAATAATTGCGTTAAGATTTCATCACATTATGATGTTTGCATTAAACCATACATGGATTTTATTGGCTTATAGACAAACTGTTCTTTAACTTTAAGTTTAGCACTTTCAGGTTGTTTTATGAACATGTAAATATGTCAGCCAGTTGTTAGGGAAAGTTGTTTTAATGTTCATCTAATGTAGCTCAAAACTATTATAAGCTACTAGAACAGTGATGATCTTAAAAGAAATCTTTTGTTAGATATGTAAGAAAGATTCTTTAATAATATATCTTTTCCTGAGTACAACCTTTGACAATCAATCATGCTTCTTTGTGTCTTAACGTTTATATCAAGATTTGGTTTAGTTATGAACACTCTTAGGTAATTCAATCAAATCCCAAACGTTATACGAACACATAAAACAGTTTTACTAGAAAATAGTTTTATTCTATTTAGAAGATTAATTGACGCTAATGGCTTAATTAGGAGAGATAGGATCAATAAACTTTTCCAAAATCAATTTCAACTTCAGTTAGGGTGGTTATATAATCATCAAAGTTAGTAGGCTTTTAAACCTAGATGACCTCCTGAGTTGATTATTGGGTTTGTTAGAAGTTTCAGTTTTATGAATTAGCTCTTGGTTAGGTTGCTATCATTTTCAGGATTCTAAGTTTGTAAGAGTTGGTGCAGTATGGTGTACAAGAGGTGTAATCGGAGTTAAATTTGGAGTGAAATTTAATGGCACTCTTCCCCCCGCCTCTTGTATTCCTTGCAAGTCATTATAAGGACTTTGACTGCTCCCACTGACCTTAGAAAACTTTAGGAACTCAGCATGCTTAGGGTCAATATTTAACGACCAAACAAATTCTAATAGAGAAAACATATTAATGAACATATTAATGACGTTAGTCATTGTAGTTTCTCTTGTTGAGGATTATGTTAGTTTAGATAAGAAATCTAAGTGTGCCCACAATTAAGCAACAATGAAACTTTTGTAAAAGTAGCTTTAGATTTTAAGGAGACAAGTTATGATAGAACAGTGTCAAGATGGAGCAGTGTCTTATACAAGAGGTGTAAATTGAAGTAATATAAAGTTTTCACTCCCCACCTCTTGCAACTATTGCAAGTTATTATTAAGACACTTAATGCTCCCACTGATCTTTAATATCTCTAGAATGCTACAAGAGAAGTTTCAATGAGCTACGTGACGTAGGAACCCATCACATATACGTTAGACTTTATTTGATTTCTTTAATGTCCAAATATCATAAGAAACTTAGGGACTTATTTAATAGAAATCTTATTAAGTACATACATGAATAGATTTCTTCTAAGAACGTGGGCCATATGCGACAAAATTTAGATACAAGTTGATAGTCTTTTAAATGATAAATGAATTATGTATGAATATTCCATTTGGAATGAGTTCCACGAATGTCAATGAATGACTTATGATGGACCCATACTTATTCCTTAAGCCAAGTAATAATTAGGGCTTTAACGTCATGATTTAAAATCACTTAGAATGAGATTAGATAAGAAATCATCCTCATTAACCATGTCATGATTTCTCATGAATTTTGGTTATAATGGATGAAATTTGTAAGTCTCATTTTCCTTTTGTCAAATTTTTCATTTGCATGATGACAAAAGTTGTGAAAGTGTAAGGTATCATCTAGTTTTATCTTAATAATGTTTCAATCCAGATATTTAGAACAAATAAGATGAGAGTTTAAGATAAGTGTGACTTTATGTTGACTATGCAAACCTCACAACCTTCATAACATTGCTTAGTTATGATACTATATTCTGATTAATCTTCAGAGTATATAAGGTATCGAAAAACGTTGTTAGAAGACTGCTTATTATGGTTTTTATAGCCTTAACATTTAATTTTGTCACTAACTTTTGTGTTAATTATTTGTTGATTTCTGGTAAGAAAACGTTTAAAACTAGAGTCAACTAATCATGTGTTAATAAGAATATTATAATTAGTAGACTTAAATATCTTTAATAAGTGACTATCTAATTAATTCATCCAACTGTTCTTTAGAATAATGGATAGTCTCGTTGCTTATGTCTAGTCTAATGACATAATGATGCAGCGAGATTTTCCCTTGAAGAACCTTAGAGGTGGAATCAACAGTTGTAATTTGTCTATGGACCTTAGAACAATCATCTTTTAAGGTTTTAAGTGGTTGTAAGGTGAGTAACAACTTATTTTCCAGCTTCAAACATTTATTTCTTTGTACATATGTTGCTTATCAACACACTCATTATACTTTGGTATTTTTTTTAGTGTTATAGTTGATTTATAAGGCATCAAATTGTACAAGTGAAAATCTTAATATGTAATGTACTGGAAAATGTACTTATTTCCATGCGTAAGCCCTTAACTTTATGGGTCATGGTATTGTACATTATTATGTATTCACATATACCACTTAACTTTATAGTTTAGAATTTTAAAAGAAGGCATGCATCTTAGGAGTTCTAGTGATTATTCCATATATAAGAGATTAGCCTTAGGAAAGACTTAATCTGAAATAACTTTAGTGATAGCATTATGTTAGAGAGTTCTTGATTATTATAAGAGACATCATGTTCGATTTGTCCTTTTCATCATGCTCTAATTTTCTTCTTTATAATCTTTATCAGAAGAGAGCAATAGGATTATCGTGTCTTAAGAAATAATCAAGGATTTAATTTAAGAGCTAATTCTAATAGAAACTTTAAATAAAGCAAACATTTTAGGTTTAGGAATTAGAGTGGATGAGATAGATGTAGAAGAAAATTATAGTGAGTAAAATTATGGGTACTAAGAATAAGACAGACGAAATGATCATAAAATTAATTAAGGATCATTAATATAAGGATCATTATGTGAAGAGATTGTGATATGTCTATTACTAACATCAAAATAATAGACTTAGTAAAGTTCTACTTAAACAAAGACAAATCAGCTTTGGCCAGAAGTGTAATCATTTAAGTATGTGTGCAAAGTAATCGTGACAAATCAACTGTGGCCAGAAATGAGACAATCACTTTAGTTATGCACTTGTCAAGCATGCTAAACATAAATGAATTAAATCAGCTTTGGCCAGAATTAAGACATTTCACGTGTGTAATGCATACTCAACATAGCTTTTTATAATACTTGAACAATAAATAGATGTATTAAATCAGCTTTGGCCAGAAATGATACATCAGAAGCTCTTTCAAGTTAAGCTAGTTTGGTTGTGTAAAACATTATTTGATCCTTATTAATTAACTAAGTATTTACAGAACCAATTTTTAATAGCAAACCACCTGTTGGCGCGGATCGAAAAATTTTTAGGTCACATTAAACAGCTTAAAATAATGAGGTTTTGAATCTTGTGCGATCAGTAATACCCAATAACTTGTGCGATCAGTAAGGCCTAAGTCTTGTGCGATCAGTAAGGCCCAATAACTTGTGCGATGTATGTAAGGCCCAAGTCTTGTGCGATCAGCACTATCTTGTGCGATCCATAAGTTCTTGTGCGATTTCCCTTGTGCGATCAGATCTTTTTTTTTTTTTGTGATCTGATCTTGTGCGAATGTCTTGTGCGATCAGATCATATCTGAACTGATCTTGTGCGACTGTTAAGGGACTTGTGCGATTAATACATTGATGATTTCGAAACCCACTGTTAATAGCTGTCATTTGTGATAATAACTAAAACTCGAAATTTAAGGGATTGTGGGATAGTGTTTCCTATTTTATTTATGATCTAAACTTATCAAATATTTCGAAAATAATAACTGAAAATCCTTTAACATTTTTTTCGAAATTTTAATAGATAAAATTTAGATCAAACATTGGAAAAACATCCACTAATCCAAATTATATTCCAAAATAAGGGAATTTTCGAGTTTTCGCTTAGAACAATATGATGAACCCTAAAATATAAAAAACATAATTCTGGGTTCCGAAATCTAAATTTTAAGACTTTCTTTAATGGATTTCGAATATTAGTTTACCCATTATAATTTCGAGTCAAATTCATTAAACATCAACTTCCGAAAACAGGGATTTCGGCAACAAAACTCGAAAACAGCCGTGATCATGAAGGCTTAATTTTTTTTTTCTGTTTTCCAGATTTTGATCCCAGAATAATGGATACAAAACAGAACTGATTTATCAACATATGCTCTGATACAACATGTTGATCAGTTCTGTTTAAACATAATGGAAAACATGAAATAACATACATTTGATTGCATCAGTAGAGAATCCAGTCAGAGACGCAGCCACGGAGTTCGACATAGTTGTCAGTTTGATCTGGTTCCTCCTTAGGGTGTAAAGTGATGATGGTAATGAACCGAAAGTAGGGTTGATTTCGGTCATGGAGAGAGAGGGACGAATTGTGATGTTATGTTGTTAGGTTGTGTGTCTTACCTTTGACCTCTCTAATAATCTCCTTATATATACACCCAAGAGGAAACCCAATTAGTTAATAAGGGTAATATGGTCCATCAACAATTACCAACTAATTATTAATAGGTTATTAATATATTTTGATCTATATTATATAAATGATAATGATGGCTACTATATTAAATATAAATAAATAAATATTTAATCTTACAACTATACCAATGATACACAATCTTTTGTTCCAAGTGTTTTTTTTTTTTTTTTTTTTTTTTGTTAAAACAATAGTGTGATTTAGCCATCAAAACAATCTCATGAAATTTGGGAATGGCAAAATTCTTAACCTAGTGTACACAACGTCGGAAACAATAGTGTGCTTCAGCATTGTTGGTTCACATGTGAACCTAGTGTACCCAACATTAGTTCATATATGAGATCTTTTTAAAACGTTTCATTAAACACTTAGTGCAACATTATTAAGTTAATTTGAACATTTGATCTATATTCAAACCAACGAGTAGTTAATTAGAGTATCAGACATATAATATAGAGATTGAACGTATACATACCAAAGATAACTACTATCGTACGAATCTGCATATTTTTAAGGCTTTGGTTATCCACACATCCCCCTCAATTTATCCACACATGCCCTAACCCTATACACCCCTCATTGTCTTATACGCCTGAAAATGGACCCACCTGATAAGCCCCTCATTGCCCTATACGTTTACTTTTTGGTTACTTTTTCACACATCCTATTAATTGTCAATGATTGGGTGTCAGCCAATGATTGCCCAATCATTGGCTCTTTTGTGTGGAATAAATTTGAAGGGTATGGAGGGTTTTCAAGTGGGTGAAATATTATTTAAAAAAAAAACTTTATATTTTTTTTAATTGTTGTTAAAATAAAAAAATATAAACATTTATATTTATTATTATTTATTGTTATAAAAGGAAGGTATATAAATGTCATTTTTTATTTAATATATTTAGAAAAATGGCAACATTTTTATTTATTAATTATTATTATAAAACGTCAATATTTTTTTTAATTAGTATTATAAAACTTATACATTTTTTATCAAGTGTTAGTATAAAACGTCAACATTTTTTTTAATTAGTATTATAAAACGTCAACTTTTTTTAAATTAGTATTATAAAACTTCTACATTTTTTATCAAGTGTTAGTATAAAACGTCAACATTTTTTTAATTAGTATTATAAAACTTCTACATTTTTTTTATCAAGTGTTATTATAAAACGTCAAATTCTCTATAATCCAAAACGCAAATGTAAGTGAACATTGTTTGATAAAATAACACAAAACACAACACTTTCATACAAAATGTAATACAATACATAGCCGAAACCCTAAACCCTACACACTAAATCGCTAACTATTACATATTATTACTTAGATTCACACGAACCCGTTGTGTATCTGAATCAGGTTCTCAAACAAACCGTGAAATCGAACAGTTTCTTCGTACAACTGTGGCTAATGGAAATGCATGAAAAATATGATGAAGAAGTTGATTCTCGATTTGATGAACCTGTTCTTATGACAAACCCTTCATCAATTGAGATTTTAAATACAAGGCAATGTCGTGAGTTGGGAATAGAATCGGTTAGTTCATCGCGCGTCTGAACCGACTTTTAAACCGGACGGAATCTACGAAGAAACTGTTCGATTTCACGGTTTGTTTGAGAACCTGATTCAGATACACAACGGTCTCTTTGCTTCGTCCACCAGAACTATTTGTGTATGCATTCTTTTGGTTGTTAACTACCAAAAGAATGCATACACAAATAGTTCTAGTGGACGAAGCAAATAGACCGTTGTGTATCTGAATCAGGCTCTCAAACAAACCGTGAAATCGAACAGTTTCTTCGTAGATTCCGACCGGTTTAAAAGCAGGTTCAGACGTGTGATGGTATATGGTGGTCACGGAACTACCGGGCGTCGGTAGATGCCGGTGACGGAACTGCCGCGCGTCGGTAGATGCTATCAAGACTACACCAGGAATCGACAATATGAGAGTTCCGTGCTATTTGCACGGTAACATCTGACAATGTCGGAGTTCCGGATGACTTGGCAATTAATGTTGGATGATCCATCCCCCACCGCCAAGCACCTCACCATAGACCGACGTCCCGGCGCATGAATCTGAAATATGAGCTCAGGTACTCGTTTGAATCTGAAATATGAACGCAGTGCACTTCTCCATAAGAATTACGTTTCCACCACCGTCAAAACACCGACTTTCGATATCCTGTTAAAAAACATAGAATTATAGTGTTAGACTCGATATTAGAAATTATATTGTAAAATATAATAAACAAACAACACCACCACCAACACCACCACCACCAACACCACCACCACCACCACAGCCGACCACCCACCACCACCATAGCCGACAACCCACTACCACCACAGCCGACCACCACCACCAGTCGGCCGCCCACCACCACCAGTCGGCCGCCCACAACCGCCCACCACCTTCCACCCACAACTTAACCACCACCAAAACCACCATCCCAACTACCACAACACACCACCACCACCACCACCACAACCTACCACCCTCAACCACCTCAACAACCACCATATCCTACCACCCTCAACCACCTCAACAACCTACCATAACCCACCACCTCACCACCGTCAACCACCACAACCCACCGCCTCAACACCACAGCCCACCACCCACAAACACCACAGCCTATCACCGACTACACAACACCACCTAACCACCCATAAACACCACAGCCCACCACCCATAAAAATCAGAGATAAAAATTGAAAATTAAACATAAAAATACGGAAATACGAACTAACCTTAAATACTCCGAGCGTATGAAGAGATACGAGAGCGATAACAATACGAGAGACAAAGAATCCGTGCGTGTGTGTGTACTTCCGGATCTTCATTGTGTGGTCCAACGTTGTCTCGTGTGGTCCAAGACCTTTTTGGGTATATAGTTGGGTGTATATACGTCAAAGAGCAGGTCCTTGCTAAATAAGTCAAACAAAAACAACATATACGGCCCTCATTGATCTATATGACGCGTATTATTTACTTTTTGAAAAAGTATGTCAGTCTATACCGCCCTCATTGATCTATAAGGGGCTTACGAATTTAATTTTTCTGAAAAGGTGTCAGCCTATACGACCGTATAGGTCAATGAGAGACATATACACCACCTAACTTTTTGTTATACGGACCTCATAGCACTATGTGAGGCATATGTATTTACTTTTTCTGGAAAAAGTGGTCAGAATTTGTACTTTATACGCATCTCATTGTGCTATGAGCGGCGTATTGTGTCCTTTTTTTTCTAAACAAATACTATTACGTACGAGAAAGTGTAATCCATATCCATCTTCACATTCACAATGGTTATGTGTAGATGTGGAAGGCAAGCTGGGGTAAAAACATCTTGGACGGATATTAATCCCGGGCGTCAATTTTACACCTGCGTGCAATTGGTATGTACTTTAAAAACATCTTGATGCAATGGTTGTTGTAACTTATGCATTATGGTTTGTATAGTGGTAATGATATATATTAAGGCTACCCTATATTAATTCGCCTTCGGTTTCAGCGTTCTCGGTGCAAATTCTTTGCGTGGATCGACCCTCCCATGTGTCCTCGGTCAGTTCAAGTCATCCGAGGTTTGATGGATACGAAAGCATTACTTGAAAACGAAGTCAAGTATTTGAAAGAGGAGGTTCGAATGTATAAAGAGCAAGTAGCAGAAATGGAAAATAAAAATTCAAGGGTCGTTCTTAATAGGGACACCTGTTTGATAATCTGTTGGATTTTGTTTTTTTTGTCCGTATTTGTATTTGTCGTTAGCCGTATTTAAGTTTATGCAACTTATGTAAACGAATGTAATGACTCTCGTATTTTGGTTATTTAGCGGAATGTTATGTCTTGAGAGTTTATGCAACTTATAATAATAAAACATATGCACATTAAAAAAAAACGATGTTATATCTAGTCCCGGCAAACGGGTCGGGCCGGGGGTCGGGTAGGGTTTTTGACCCATGACGATATTTTATGAAATGAATTTTGTGTATTATAAAATGTCAAATTTTTTATTTATCAATTATTATTATGTCTTTACTTATTTTTCACTTGTCATTTATTAACCATAACGCAATAAATACACGAAACATCGTTTTATATTAATACACAAAACATGTCATTTTAATACAAAATGTAACGACTAAACCCTAATCCTTGCAAACTGTATCGGTTATTCAGATCTCTATTCGGTCACCATATTGTTGCTATCAAGTTTAAGGATGCGTTCCACGGTAAACCTCCGACCTGATCTGGCGCTCCCTCGTTGTCGCAGAAGAATTCTCAGTAACCGGTTCCACAGCATGAAGAACTAATGCATACAGAAGGAGTTCTCCCTCGAGGTTGCTGACGTAGAAGCATTGTCGTTGGTGGAGGTGGAAGAACATTCCAGTTCACTCTCACAGTCACCGGTAAATATCTACTTCCACCGTCACAGACTGTGGGTGCAGAAGCATTGTCGTTGGTGGACGTTCCGGTGCATGAATCTGGAATACGAACGCAGTTAAGCGTTTGAATCTGAAATATGAACGCAGTGTACTTCTCCATAAGAATTACGCTACCACCACCGTCAAAACACCGACTTTCGATATCCTGTTAATAAAACATACAATTATACCATTAGACCCGACATCCAAAAAATATTGTTAAAAATAATAAATATAATAATAAAAATAACATATGCACATTTAAAAAAAACGATGATATAAGTCTAGACCCGACAAACGTGTCGGGCTGGGAGTCGGGTAGGGTTACGCTACCACCACCACCACCACCACCACAACCACCACCACAGCCGTCAATCACCACCACCACCACCACAGCCGTCATTCACCACAACCACCACAACCACCACCACCACCACCACAGCCGTCAATCACCACCACCACCACAACCGTCAACCACTACAACCACCACAACCACCACCACCACCACAACCACCACCACCACCACCACAACCATAACCACTACCACTACCACTACCAACACCACCACAACCACCACCACCACAATCATAACCACTACCACCACCACCACCACCACAACCATCACCACCACCACAGCCGACAATCACCACCACCAGCACAACCACCACCAGCACAACCACCACCATTCCTCACCACAGTCAATCCCCCACCTTCGTCATTCCCCACCGCCACCAATCCCCCACCACCGTCAAACCCAACACCACCACAAACGGCGGAAATAAAACCAAAAAATAAAAAAGTTTGAAGATTAAGCAATAAAATTTGAAATACAAACTAACCTTCATCGTGTGGTCCAGAGTTTGTCTTGTGAAAATCGTGTGGTCTAGAGCGTTTGTGTGTGTGTTCTTGGTGTTTTAGTGTGAGTTTTCAAATTTTAGATCTAGTTTACCCCTTTATTGAAGGTGGGAAAGTGTTTGTGTTCAATAAGAGCCGTATGGTTCAATGAGCACCTTAAAGTGTATGAAGTGTATAAATGAAATACTATAACCAATTTATCAACTCCTGTACAGGAGGATAAACTGGTTAAGGCATGTGTGTTTTAGGCGAAGTGTGCGAGTTCGAAACCCTGGGGAGGCCGGTCCGGTACAGAAGGACCCCTCCCTTTTTTATTTGTGTAATTCTAGAGCACCTTAAAGTGTATAAATGAAATACTATAACCAATTTATCAGCTCCTGTACAGGAGGATAAACCGGTTAAGGCATGTGTGTTTTAGGCGAAGTGTGCGAGTTCGAAACCCAGGGGAGGCCGGTCCGATACAGAAGGACCCCTCCCTTTTTTATTTGTGTAATTCTAATTTTTCAAATCAAGTATAAAGGATATACTACAACCAGTTTATCAACTCCTGTACAGGAGGATAAACTGGTTAAGGCTTGTGTGTTCTATGCGAGGTGTACGAGTTCGAATCCCATGGGAGGCCGGTTTGATACAGAAGGACCCCTCTCTTTTTTATTTGTGTAATTCTAATTTTTCAAATCCAGTCCCTGAGGTTTGTTTTGCACAAGAACAGTCCCTGCACAGTTATTAAAAACTAACTGTAATTCTAATTTTTCAAATCCAGTCCCTGAAATTCTTATAACCGTTTATACCCCTTCTGCACATGCTTAGCATTTTTAAAAAAGACCAATATACCCCTTCGTTATAAGAATCCCAATACCTTTAAAAAAGACCAATATACCCCTTCGTTATAAGAATCCCAATACCTATTTGTTCGTACAACCACATTAAACCCAAAATACAACATAGATGCTGATAAAATATTAAACATGTTACCATCCATACATGCTCATAAAAGATTAAACGTTTATACAAAAACAAACGGGCATACAACTAAACATAAATAACAAAAGACGAATAAATATTTGTTCGTACAACCACATTAAACCCAAAATACAACCAAACGAAACAGATAAATACTACTCCTAAGCCATTTCCTCATCACCGTCATCAGAACCACTATCATCATAACGTGTCAACTGCATCTGCGTGTCAGACGGGCCTGCCTGCGTGCCGGAAGGGCCTGCCTGCGTGCCGGACGGGCCGGCTTCCGAGCTGGACCCCGGATACACTCGTGGTTGTGGCGGGTCTCGAACCGGCAACCCCGCCTCGCTACGCCTATCAGCCTCGCTAGCCATCATCCACTCCATCATATCCTCCATCCGGTCTATCCGCCGATCCTGCAGCGCCAACCTCCCCATCACAGCCGTCTGACCCGCCACAAGCCTCTCGAGGAGACGCTGAGTGGACTGAGGCAACCTCACCGCATGATAGACGCGCCGAGTATGCTGTGGCGGCTCCTGCGGATGCCCCTGCTCAACCTCAGGCTCGACGTCACCCTCTCCAATAGGCTCATCAACAACATGAGGCATATCCACCTCCGCAGCGTCCAGCAGATGTTGATGTACTAACGGCTGGGCTACGAAAATCTGATCGTTCTCACCGACAAACCGATAACCAATGCCCGGAAAGTTCACCGCCAAGTTCATCCCTCTCATCGTCCTAATACCCAAATACTCGAAAGGGGCAGGCGGTGGCAACTCACCGATGAATGGAAAATACCGACCGCAATGCTGGGCAATACGCGCGATGAACGCCCCTCCGTGCAATCCGCCACGCTTCTAACGTCGGGAAAATGAGGCGAAATACTCCGCCAGGCAGCGACGGAGGGCGCACGGCGTCCCCGTGAATAAACAGTAAAGATAGAACAGGTCGTTTTTCGTGACCCACTCATTGCTTTTGCCACGCCTAGATATCGACGTGGCAATGCAACGGTGTATGTAGCGAACGAGTGGGTCAGTAATCAACGAGACACGGGCCTTATGACCGAAGGGTACATCACAGAGGGTGGGCCACCAAGCAAGCAACTGATCATCAGGCATAGATGTGATCGCGGTGGTATAAATATCCTGAACCAACTCCTCATCAGTGTAGAATCCGGTGGCCAAAGCAAACTGACGCAGCGACATATTCTGTCGCTCCCCGAATAAACAAAAAAGTTACCTCGGCAGGGGGTGGTTCCACCATCGGATCGTCCATATCCGAGTTAGGCTGCTCAGCAGGCCGTGGTCGATAGATAAACGTGGAGAGGAACTCCACCACCATAGGCCTATAAGAAGGCCCAGTCGCATAAAAAAACATACGATCCCACGGGTTATTTTCCCCGATTATACCCCGGGCCCTCTGCTCCTCGTCACACTCCCGTAACACGTCCCAACACAACGCCCTCTGCTGCCTCACTCTCATACCCCGGAACTTGGCAAAACGTCTGTATTCCATACTGCTCTGGGGGAAGTCTAAAAAATCGTACTGCTCACAATTACCCCCGGCCATCGGATTGAATACCGGACCACCATTTGGTGCATGTTGTTCCTCATCTGACGACATATCTGCAACAATTAAAAGTTAATATTTTGTCAAAATATTAATAAAATTACGACAACCCACAAACACCACAGCCAACCCACAACCACCACAGCCAACCCACAACCACCGTCAAACCCTAACCCATAGATACAACCACCACCGTCCTAACCTCAACCACTCTAACAACCACCACCGTCCTAACCTAAACCACTCTAACAACCACCACCGTCAAACACCTCTACCGCCAAACACCACAACCAAAATATTTCAGAAAAAAAAACCCGTAAAAAAACAATAACAAAAAGGAAAGATGAAGATGTTACTAACCTCTTGTGAAAATTCGCACCGTATGGTTCGATACGGGATAGAAATGGTATACGGGAGAGAGTTGTGTGTGTTTTTGGTGTGTGTGTGTGTTTGAATTGATTTTGATCTAGTTTTCCCTCTTTAGTGAGCTGAAATGTTGTTTGTGTTGGTATACACTCCTCATTGGCCAATACGTGGCTTATAGATTGCTTACCAGCAGCCGCTTATTGTGCTATGAGCGGCATATAGAGGCTGGTATACACCTCTCATTGCCCAATATGCTGCATATGATGCCTTTCTTTTAATAAAAATAGTGATTTAAATAAGTGTTTTTACATTATAAAACAATGTAATTAACATTTTTTATAAAATAAATGTTGCTTACACTATATTCAAAAGATAATAGAATGTAAAAAAAAACATAATAATACGATTAAACAGTTTTACGTGTTACAACGAGAACCTACAACAAGTTAATAAAGTCTCTTCGAACACTTCTATTACTACAAAGTAACTTCTTACCATCTGAAAGACGAGACATGTACATTGTCTCCCACTCCATAGCTTCAGTACTTCGATACATATTCCATAGTCCATTCGGTGGAGGCATCGGACCATCATCCGTTAACTTAACCATGATGAAATGGCCATCTTCCACATAGGCAATCGAAAGAACAGAATGGCCCTCCGCCGGACCATCAAACATGGGAAAGTATGTTTGACAAACACCATTGCTTAAATGTTGAACAACCACACCAAATTTTTGAGCCACCAACAATCCGGCGTATGGCAAGAACATCCAGCATGCCATTGGTGCAGGTTCCACGTGCAACCAGTTTATTGATCGATATACTGTAGTGTAAAATTCCGGATCAAAAGAGTCAAGAATAGGCCACCACCGGGCTTTGTTAATGAACATCTCATCCAATAGCTCTTGGCGGACCCACATCCAAGCATTCTGGTCCAACCCCAAACCCATAGCCACCGATCGAAACCCACAGTTACCGTCAGGCTGGGCATCTTCCATATGTGTTATGTATCTTCGATACATAGATGGAAGCCAGTCCTTAAAACGATCGATCATGTTTTTGTACCTGTAATTGGAAAATATATTGTGGAAAATTTTTATCAGGGAAAATGTATGTATGGAAGTACGTAGGATATTATATAGGTCAATGATTGTTGACGTACCTATCCCCCACCAACAGTGGAAAATCTTCATCTATAATTTCAACGGTCTTTTTAGCCTTATTTTTCTTTGAACGACTGCGTTGCACTGCTGGCTTTTGAGCGTCCTCGTCCTTCTTTTGGCTTTTGCCTTTTGCTTCGGACCGGGTATCTTTACGTCTCGCAACCTCCTCCTTTTTTTTGTTGTGCTTTAGAGGTTGGGCGCCCCCGAGTATCTTGTTGTACCTCAGGCGGTTGATTGTCAGTCATACTTGGATTCACCACCTCCTTTATCTTCGACAATATACTTTTTAACACTATCGGTGGTTGCGCCTTCAGTTGTTGCATGACTCTGTCCATTTCCTCCCGAAGATTATTATCGTCTTCCTTAAGTTCTTCAGCATTGAAATCTAGTTTTGTCCAGAATTTGTCTACGGCGGCAAGAGGAATTTTGCAATCTGTATTTTAAAAACAATAGTTAGAAATGAGGGGGGGGGGGTGGGTATTCATATGAAGTAGAATAAGCGGTTGAAGCCTGTTTTTATTACTTGTATTTTCCCACCACTCCATCCGACAAGCACATGACCATAAGTCCCCCCTGCTGCGAGCAATGTACGTATCTTTTTCTTCTCCACAAGCAACAAATCTAGTGCTTTCAGGGAAACATTACCACGTAGGTTATCAAAGAATGATATCATGTGGTCCCCCATTTTCAAGGACCCGCTATCCTGAAAAGTGAGGTTTATTTGTATGCGTTGTGACTCTACAACTTTGTCAACAAGCCACACAAGTCTATGGAGCGAGCTGTTTGGCCCCTTAAGGTATCTCTTAAACTTAGCATGTTGGCTTTCAACTCAGTTGGTTGTATGTTGACCAAAGTTAGGGCTTGTGTTAGTCCAGGCTGAAACAAACTTTTCTTTATAGGGTAGTAGCCAGACAGTATACAAATAGTCCAAAACTCCTGAAAAAAAAAAAAACAGAATACAACGATTTGTAATGTTTGTATTGTAACACCCCGACCAAAGGCTGAAACAAAATTTTTCTGATAAATTAACTATTTTTAAATAATTAATTAAACAAATACAACTATGTAATTATTGGATTAAATTGGTTAAAAATCGAATTTTGGGAAAAATATCAATTTTATATTTTCGAACATCATTCTGATGTTAAAATAATTTTATAAAAAATTTCAGGTTTTATAAAATTAGTTTACTATTTTTATTGAATTTAATAAGATTAAAACTAACTTAATTCATAATAATTAGATAAAACCGGAAATAATTATAGTTTATATTTTTAGTAAATCAGGTTTGATGTATACGAGTTTATAAAAATGTTAGTTTTTATAAAAGTGATAAAAAACGTACAAAATAAAATAAAAGGTGTGTGCCCGGTTGGATTTTAAGAAGTGTATAAAATAACTAATGTTAGGATAACTATCAGCTCCTGTACAGGAGGATAAACTGGTAAAGAAGGGGTGCTTTTACACGAGTGGTCCGGGTTCGATCCTTGCTAAGGGGCTGGTTATACAAGAAACCCCCCCTTTTTTGTTATTCTAATTAACGTAGTTAACTAAGTTAACTTCTTTTTTAAAGTATAAAACAACTAATGTTAAGGTATCTATCAGCTCCTGTACAGGAGGATAAACTGGTAAAGAAGGGGTGCTTTTACACGAGTGGTCCGGGTTCGATCCTTGCTAAGGCGCGGGTTATACAAGAAACCCCCCTTTTTTGTTATTCTAACTAACATAGTTAACTAAGTTAACTTCTTTTTTAAAGTATAAAACAACTAATGTTAGGGTATCTATCAGCTCCTGTACAGAAGGATAAACTGGTAAAGAAGGGGTGCTTTTACACGAGTGGTCCGGGTTCGATCCTTGCTAAGGGGCGGGTTATACAAGAAACCCCCCTTTTTGTTATTCTAACTAACATAGTTAACTAAGTTAATTTTTTTAAAGGATTTCTTATTCAACATTTAACTTGGTTAAGATTTTAAAGTTAAAATAAGTTTCAAACAAGGCTATTTCAACCCTTATACTTTAGATTTCAATAATTACATTTTATGCCCAATACTTTGTACTTTTAAATAATGTCAAAATAACCCCTAGACTATAACTTTCAATAAATGACAGTTTAGTCCTTGGACTTGGTTTTAACCATTTTTGTTATTCTAATTAACATAGTTAACTAAGTTAATTTTTTAAGGAATTCTTATTCAACATTTAACTTGGTTAAGATTTTAGAGTTAAAATAAGTTTCAAACAAGGCTATTTCAACCCTTATACTTTAGATTTCAATAATTACATTTTATGCCCAATACTTTGTACTTTTAAATAATGTCAAAATAACCCCTAGACTATAACTTTCAATAAATGACAGTTTAGTCCCTGGACTTGGTTTTAACCATTTTTTAAGCAAGTTTCAAACAATGACAAACAAGTCACTCAACTTATAGTTTCATAAAATGTCAAAATAGGCCCCTATAGTTTGTAATATAATACGTACCTGATCTATTGTCGTCAGTCAGTCGCGTAAATAGCCGCTCAAAGTTATAATTGTATAGCGTCTCAGTGGGAGAATTACACAATCGAGACCAAGAAAGCTTGAATATTTTCCATTCTTCAGCCGTTGCAAATTTTGCCTTGGTGTGTTTTAGAATATTTTGTGAGATGTGCCACCGACATAGCAATTTGGATGCTTTTTGGAATACTTTATCGCAAGCATTCATCAAAGCTTTATCGCAATCTGTTACTATCACGCGCGGTTCCATACCCTTTTCCAACAATCCTTTGAGCTTCTGTAGGACCCACAAGAAGTTATCCTGTTTTTCTTTAGAGATAAAAGCATGAGCGACACAAAACGACTTGTGTGTCGATGTCACACCCATAATTTGAACAAACGGAAGTCTATACTCATTTGTTTTGTAAGTGGTATCAATCATCAACACATGTGGGAAAGCACGCCACATATCGTACGAGTACCGATGAACAAAAAAACCTCCTCGACCGCATTTGTTTCAGGATTCACCCGGGTGTGGTAAACATACCTTCCTTCATGCAACATTTGCTCCAATATCTGCATTGGAGTCCGATCACCGTACATTTTGACTTTAATCTTTTTTATCACGTTTTGTATGTCTCGTAGAATGCACACGCTCTGTGGGTTTTGTTTTCTTATGGTTAAATGTATGTTCGTAGGCTCCATGTTTTGAATATAAAGTCTCTCTACCAATGATTCTTTGTCTGGGGTCAACCTTCTTGCAAACGCGTGACCCTCGAGAAATACCGCAGGCTCATGGTTATGATCCTTTTGCTTCACCACTAAGCTCCAATTGCCACTACTTGCGTCTAGTTTCCCTATCATTTTAAAAGGACACCCAATCTTCTTGCTACCAGAACGCCAAACTGTTGCTTTACTTTTGCATGTGCCTCCACGGTCGCATTGCAACCATATCTTCACTGTCCTTGCTGATAAATCTTCACCTTTTGTTACCGTTCGTTGGGTCACAATGACGTAACCTTTCGCAATTTCTGTTTTGTAAGCCCAGTTCTTTAACTCGTGAAGTGTCGCAAATACCTGAAACAACGGTAATTTAAAACTATGTTTAAAACTATATTTGTTTAAAATCTAATAAACCTTATACATAACCAATAACACGTAAACAAAATAAACTTTGTCTAAATTCTAATAGGTCCCCTTCTAATAAACCTATATATAACCAATAACACGTAAACAAACCTATATATAACCAATAACACGTAAACAAAATCAACTTTGTCTAAATTCTAATAGGTACCCTTCTAATAAACCTATATATAACGAATAACACGTATACAAGATCAAAATTGTCTAAAATTTAATAAACATTATACATAACGAATAACACGTAAGTGACGGTTATGTTATACCTTTCCTTGTTTTTTCGGGTCATTAGCACCATCGTCCCCGCCACCACCATCGTCCCAGCCACCACCATCTTCCTCGTCTTGATCACTTTCCTCGAAGTGTGTAACACCTTTCTCGATTTCGTTCTCGTCTTCCTCGAAGTCAAAAGCACCTTCCTCGGACTTTTTCTTGTGTTGTTTTTCCTGATGGGAATGGTAAGTCCCGTATGCATGTTTTTCCTGTTGCGGATAGCTTTGAGCCACGTAAGATGGTCCCGCCTCCTCTACGACGTGAAACAACTTAATGGTTATACTAAAATAACCAAAACGACAATATGAATTTTTTACCTGGTTCAAATCAGGCATCACGGACCGCACACTCCCTTCATCACAACGACGCACGGAAACCACCTCCTCCTCACCTCGATCAACGCCGGGTAACCAAACACTTTCGGAGACGTATGACTCATTCGAAATTTCACCAAAAAAATATCCAAAGTCCCAATTTGACATCGTGATTCGAATCTAATTTAACCAGGCCGTTTATTTGAAAATTTTTATCATTTTCATCACTTTTTTTGGGAATTTTGAACATTTGTATTACATGAATCCCGTAAGCTTGGGGTAAAGGGAAAAAATTCGAAACAATACGCAGCGTATAGGGCCATGAGCGCGTATATGCGGATCACCTTTTCAGCCTTTTCAGTCTGAACTCCGCTGTCTTGTCAGCAATATACCTTAAATTCAGATATTATAGTACCAATGAGCAGTGTATAAATCAATGAGAGGCGTATAGGGTTTAATGCTCCAACTACCACCTTTCTAATACACCGCTCATAGGTCAATGAGGGGCGTATAACTTTACTTTTTCTGACATAATTAATGCACTCAACCCCTATACAACCCTCATTGCCTTATACGGGGCTGGTTGGGGGGGGGGGGGGGGTTCATTACTTTTGGGGGATGTACCAATACCCTCACCCATTTTTAATCGTCATGATGATTCAGAAGAAGACTCAGAATACCATCAAAGTATCATTTTTGACGTAACTTAACCCTATACTATATATGTATTAATTCTCATCTATCTAGGTAGGGTGTGGTATTTATTAGAGGGACTCCATTGTCATTTTCCATTTATATCATGCATGTTTAGCATGTTTAGTGATACCAATTTTGAACCACACACGTACACTTGGTGCATAGCCCAAATTAGTGGTCCAAGAATCATATTCCAGTCGCTGTAAGATTCAATGCCAAGAATCAAACTTTCAAATGAACAGAAGTTGTCAAATTGGTGGACATGTTTCACCGCTGATTACCCTTTTAGACTAGAGGGTATGGAGAGCCTCATCCCCAAGGGATGGGCCGCCACGTCACCGCCACGTAGAAGAGCCTTCAAGGGGATGGACCTAAGGGGTGGGGGATGAGCCCCTTTATGTATATATATGTATGTATGTATAGGTTATTGTGAGAGAAAGTGGCCCATCCTCTCCGTCTGTGGGGAGCCGAAGTTGCCGAGCCGGAACCGGGGGCGGTGTGGGGGACCGGCGCCGGGCCTCAGCCGGCCCCCATACCGCTTAGTCTTAGTGTGAGAATTTTACGTTACCCAAAGTGTATGCAAATTATGTGTTGTTGGAATTTAGATGCAATGAGTGTGAGAGTTATGAATTATTGACTGACAGTGGGCCCACTCAAATAATTGACTATTAATAATTGGGGCTGAAGCTGAAATGGGTTTTAGAACATCATAAAAAATTGAAAAACGAAACACAGATGAAGGTGGTGGTAAGAGAATCGACGATGGTGAGGCCAGCCGAGGAGACACCGAAGGTGAAGCTATGGAACTCTTGCCTCGATCTCATTGCCCCCAACTTTTACACACTACTGGTGTATTTTTACCGGCCCAATGGTGCTCCCAACTTCTTTGATACAAAAGTGATGAAGGACGCTTTGAGCAGGGCGTTGGTTGCGTTTTACCCAATTGCAGGGCGACTTAGACAAGGCAAAGCGGGCCGAAGTGAGATTGATTGTCAAGGACAAGGTGTGTTGTTTTTGGAAGCTGAGTCCGATGGTGTCATCGATGATTTCGGTGAATTTGCACCTCAATTGGAGTTGTTGAAACTCTTTCCCTATCAGGGACTTGACTTGGATCTTTTGCTAGTCTTGCAGGTATTAACGTTAATCGTTTGTTAAACTATTAGTACCTAAGTATGTTATTTTGTGCAAACCACAGGGACTAACTATGTTAATACCCTTCAAACGTTACAAAATGAAAAGTTAATACCCTAGAAGGTGATTTTAAACTATTAGTACCTAAGTATGTTATTTTGTGCAAACCACAGGGACAAACTATGTAATTAACTCCGTATAAAATATTAATTTTACACCAAGTGTGAGTTGTTCGGTTTAAAAAATATTAGTTAAAAATTTTACATGGGTATATATGTAACAATTGTCTTGGAGTAGGTAACATACTTTAAATGCGGCGGGGTTTCGCTAGGAGTCGGTATGCACCATCATGTCATGGATGGGATGTCTGTGACGCACTTCATGACCACATGGTCCGATATGGCTCGTGGCCTTGGCATCACTCTCCCACCTTTCATAGACCGGACCCTCCTCCGTCCACAGGACCCACCACAACCTGTTTTTGACCACGTCGAATACCACACGGATCCAACAGTCCCATCAGATGAAACCAAAACCGTCTACTCAATTTTCAAGTTAACACAAGACCAACTCAATACGCTCAAAGCAAAATCAAAGGAAGCTGATGCTAGTACGATCAGTTACAGCACTTTTGAAATGGTCTCGGGCCATGTTTGGAAGTGCGTGTGTAAAGCCCGTGGGCTGGGAGACAATCAGGCCACCAAGCTCAAAATTGCAGTCGATGGACGGGCCCGCTTACAACCACCACTTCCACCTGGCTATTTTGGAAATGTCATCTTCACAGCTGCAGCTAAAGCGACTGCTGGCGAAATTCAATCCAAACCTTTCTGGCACGCTTCAAGTAAAATCCATAGCGCTTTAGCGATATTGACTAGTGATTATCTAAAATCAGCACTCAGTTATCTAGAACAACACCTGGATATAAAGCGTGAGGATTATATGCACACGAATCTTCAAGTAATAAGTTGGGCTGGTATCCCAATTCACGACGCTGACTTTGGATGGGGCCGGCCCATCTACATGGGCCCTGCACGGATCCCATCAGGAGGTAGGTGTTATGTGTTACCAAGCCCGATAAACGATGGGAGCTTATCGATCATCATTGGGCTGGAGGTTGAACAAATGAAGGTTTTCAGTAAATTGTTGTATGCAACAATAATTGATCCTTTTATCAGTAGGTTATAGTTATTTATTTGTTCTGGATTATTATTTTGTAGTACTTAAAAACTAATGATCTATGCAGGGGACCGGTACTTTATTTTGGTGATATAGTTAATGCTAAGTTGTGATGAGTTAGTTATGGTTGACCATGTGTGATGTGTTTGCATGTTAAATTGTGTCACAACACAAATCGGTTGCAAAGAAGAGAGCTTTCGTTGTTTCTCTTTGGGTTAATTAAATGTAGCTAATGTTCTTATGATGGTTTTGACGGTTAAAATACAGTAGTTTATGTATAATCTGGTTATTGTTTTTGGACAATCCACATATATTTAGCAAGTTCTTTTAGAACCAATATTATGTTTAGAATCACAAACATGCGGATTAATCAGATCAAGGGTCCTGGGTTCGATTCCCACAAGGGGGGTTTTTCCCATATTTATTGGGTTTCCTCCTGAATTAGTGTATAGCCATTATGCCTAGTGGAGATGAATATGATCGGAGGGTTCCGATGGTGGCACGTGATACTCCAGTGGTCCGTTAGTGATCTAAATTTACCGCTAAAAAAAATAAGATCAAGGGTCTTAATTGATCGACACCAATTCATAATTATTTATGCAATTAAAGTCTAATTACTAGTGATCATGAGGGCTCTCTCCTCCACGTCGGGCCCACCAGGAGCGGCCATCCCTCAACCACGTTTCTCGTCCTTCTCGCCCTTAACCTTGCTACGTTGGACTCACTTGTCTTCCCTCTTTCATGTTGGCCACAAATATTTTTCACGGGCATGTATTTAACCGGCCAACTAAAATATTGTTGACATTTTACACGTGTAATTATAAGATTGGTGTGATGTGGACCATGTTGTACTTTTTTCGGGTTTACTGCCCGGCTCTGTAGCTGTTAACCCCACTTACTCGTCTATCTCTACTCAAATTCTTTTTGGATTGCCTAATTTACAAAGTAACTGTTGGAAATTAGACCTTCTTGAATATAATCAAGAATAGATTTAGCAAGAAAAAATACTTTGATTAAAATTGGAGGTACATAAACCCTAAACATGTAATCCATATTTATACTAAACAACCTCTTAGAGAATAAGTAACCTACTCCTATATAATGAAATCAAATAATGGGTGGAGATACAATATGAAGTTTATTTGGCTAGGAAGGCTAGGAAGTGATCTTGACCATCCATTTAATTAATCAATGGCTAAGATTAAATGAATGAAATTGAAGCAAAAAAAAAAAAAAAAAGAGGCGTGTGAGTTTGTTAGGGGCATTCTAGTCAATCCAGCACAATAATTTCTCTCTCCTCCAATTCCCCCCCATTTTTTAAACGTTAATAACTTTTTCATACGACATTATTTTTTTATAAAAATTGCACAAAAAAAAACGAGCGTTTTTTTATCTTTAAAACGAGTATACTATTGCTATATTTTCGATTTTTTTTTGAAAACCCAGTTGCGTAAAACGTAATGGAGAAAACCCAGTCGCGTAAAACGCAATGAAAAAAAAACGTAAAAAAATGACTTTTTCTAAAACGCAACGCACCAAAAAACACAAAGAAATGTCTTATTTCTAAAACGCAATGACCAGAAAACACAAAGAAATGTCTTATTTCTAAAACGCAATGGACTGAATGTGTTTTACCTAAAACGCAATGCACCCAAAACACTTAAAAATGTCTTATTTCTAAAACGCAATGGCTAGAAAACACTTAAAAATGTCTTATTTCTAAAACGCAATGGCCAGAAAACAGTTACAAATGTCTTATTTCTAAAACGCAATGGCCAGAAAACACATAAAAATGTCTTATTTCTAAAACGCAATGCCTAGAAAACACATAAAAATGTCTTATTTCTAAAATGCAATGGCATAAAAACACAAAAGAAACTGTTCTCTCTAAAACGCAATGAACTGAATACACATAAAAATGTGTTTACCTAAAACGCAATGAGTAAAAACACTTCAAAAATGTTTTATTTCTAAAACGCAATGACCAGAAACTGTTGTTCACAGAACCAGAAACTGTCTAAAACGCAATGACCAGAAACTGTTGTTCACAGAACCAGAAACTATTGTTCACAGAACCAGAATCTAACTAAAACGCAATGACCAGAACCTGTTGTTTACAGAACCAGAAACACTGTCTACGAATGCAGTTTTCCAGAGGCAATTTACAGAAAATTAATTTTTCTGATGCATTTTTATTACAGCTCAACCCCAGCCAGGGGCGCTGCCCCCGGACCCCCGCCAAGATCGTAAAACGCAATGACTAAATCAAAAACCCAGATCGTAAAAATGAAATTAAAGAATTTCTTACATGGATCGAAGTGATTTCTTCAACAATTGACGAAGTTTGAATGATAGAAACACTTATTAGCGCTCGAATCGAACGAATCGAGTGATTATCTCCAAAATCACCGGAAAAGCACAAAGATTTTTTTATGAAATTAAACTGGGTTTTCTTCAAAAAAGCTGAAGAACACGTTGATCGGGTGTTTGAATCATTGATTTGTGATGAAAATCGCACTATAATGTAGTGATTATTGAGATAGAAAGTGAAGAAATGGTTGAAGATGGTGGGTTTTGAAAATGGTGGGTTTTGAAGTTACTGGATTTTGAAAAGGAAGAAGAAAGGGTTGGATTGGCTAAAATACCCTTCCTCTTTATTTTAAATGTTGCCACATGTCCTAATCCTATTGCTTCCTACACTTCCTAGCCAAAATAAACTTCCTATTTGATCTTTTACCATCAAATAATAACAAAATAAAACTACCATAAATACTAAATCTTCCACCTAAAATAAAATACAAATAAGAATAATCCATTTAAATCCTCTAACTTTACCGGTGTGCACCTGGTGTGCTTTATGGGCCCAATGGTGCTTCCAACTCTTTTGATACAAAAACAAAGATACTTTATATTCTCAAATTGTAAACAAAATTAATAAAGATAATTGTATTCTCAAATCTATACTATATAATAAAAGAAACCATTTTGGGGACACTTGTCATCATATTAGCCCATGTTTTATAGATAAGTATTATTTTAGTTTAATCTTTTCTAATTAATTATAGATAATTCTCCTACTAAATATTATTTAGTTTAATTTTTTATGGATAATTATTATTTAGTTTAATCTCCTTATCATTTATAATATTATTTATTTAACTAATAGAGTAAATTACGATTTTGGCCCCTATGGTTATAGCACTTTTACTCTTTTAGCCCAAAAAGAATTTTTAACATCTGTGCCTCCAACGTCTTTTTTCTAATCTTTTTGGCCCCTAACGTCTTTTTTCTAACCCTTTTAGCCCCTAACATTTAATGGATTAGGTTAGTGTTAGGGGCTAAAAGGGTTTAAAAAAAAACGTTGGGGGCTCAGATGTTAAGAAATTACTATATAAAGTTCCATAAATTATCTTCTTATTTATTTATATTAATTACTAGGTTAGAAATTATATCTTAATAATTAAAACAAATATCGAGCATTTTCATAACGAGGGTGGAGGAAACGATTTTCTTCTTTATATTAATTACTAGATTAGAAATTATATCTTAATAATTGAAACAAATATCGAGCATTTTCATAACGAGGGGGGAGGGAACGATTTTCTTGCTTAACAAATAATTTATTTATATAACATATTTAAAATACAAGAAGAATAATAACTACATTTATCATACTAATAAATTTACCCCAAAACAACCATCTTTTTAAGATGTAACTCAAGTCTATATGTTTAAATTTTAAAGTTATATAACTTAATAATTACCGATAATTTATACTTATCTAATTAATTTAAATATTATTTTGTAGCTATAAGTTTATCTAATTGCCTAATTGCTATATGCCTAATCTAAACATTTCAACAATATTTTTAGAACTAATAAATTAAGACCACTGTTATTTAAATAAAACTTGAATTCACGTCGTGAGAAAGTTGATGATACAGTTTGTCTTCTAATTGATGGTTCAAATGTTTTTATATTTATAAACTTGACAAACATCACAAGTTTTGATCATACATAAAACAAAATTTTGTTCAGATTTCAGAAAAGTGTCTTAAAATATCGTTTTATAATTGTTAAATCTTCGTTATTAACTATTTGATATTTTATTTTCTCAACCCGTGTAATACACGGGGTTATAACCTAGTTACTATATATAACATTTCAAGTAGCTCTTGGCTACAGTATCAAAATTAACCCTCATTGATGACTTAATTACTAAAATGCCATCCCTTTGATTTTTACTCTCTTTGTCTTTTTGCATCATGTGGAGAATCGAATGGTGGACCGGTAGAGAGTTATTTTTTTATTAATAAAATGTCATCCATTTGATTTTTATCTCTTTTACTCTTTTGCACCGAGAATCAATGGTGGACTATGGAGGGTTGTTTGGTTGTCTTGCAATATATTTTTTCTTTTATTCTCACTCTGGCCAATTCACTTTCCCCTTCGTTTTACCTTTTTCTCCAATCGTTACTCACTCCTGTTCTGGCCGAATCCGGTATGTTTTCACTCCCACTGTTCTCTGTATTCATGGTGGTAATCCAAGAATTACTGTTGTGCTTTTTCGTTTTTGGTTTTTTGTTCATATTCATATTCATATATTTGTTTACATGCTATAAAAACACATGTTGTTTTTCATATTTCCAAGTTGTATTTGGATTTTAGTTTGTTGCAATTAATTACACTACAAGAATATTGATCAATAGCGGCGACGGGCCATATGTCGCCGCTATTGGTTGATCCAGAACCCGGTGTCCCACAATAAACCCCGCTATTGGGTTATATCAATAGCGGCGACACCAGGACTTTTACCGTCCAACCTTTACCGGGGTAAAAGGTTGCCGCTATTAACAATAGCGGCGCAGATCAGGGTCTTTAGCGGCGACATATGTCGCCGCTATTCCCCCGTTTTCTTGTATTGATTGTTATTAGCAGTGCTATTTTTCGGCGTCAACTTCTTTGTTACATATTGGTTAAAATTCGTAGGTGATCATCAGTTTTATGGAAGAATATAGTGAAATTAGGATACGATATTTGCTTAATTTGTTAACTGTTATTATTGTATGTGTTTTGTCATGGAATTGATGGTTATTGAAATCATATGTGATCTATGAAAATACATGACTGGATCAGGAGTTTGAAATGATCATGACGATAATGAATGAAATTACGCTCCGATTTCGTTTAGATTATTCGCTAGAATCGAACGACTGGATTTGTAGCATGTATTCAATAATTGAATCTAATGAACTTTTTGTAACCTGCATTCGCTAATCACGAGTGAATGATTTCGATAATCACATATTTTTTTTTTAAAAATATTTTTCTCATCCTATGGACATATTTTACTGTATTATGAATTTACATCGCGATAGTTGGTAAACGGACAACAAGCTGCGCCGCTACCCCTTTTTAATTTGTAGTAAAGGAACTTATTGCTGCATTCGAGATAGTTTAAAACGAGTGTGTTATAAGGGTTATTGCAACTGGATTTGTATGTGGATTTTGTGTATGTAGAGTCCTAAGATTCGTGTTAGCTTAAAAATATTCTAATGGTTCATCACACATATTGTTCAATATGTTTTTTTGCAACACCAATTTTTTTACGCGGTTTTCTAACACCATACAAAATTTTAAGTTTTGTTATGCAGATATCGAGTTGATTTCCTTTTTGAAAAAATTGTTTTGCATAAATCTAACGGTTATCGCATCCTATTTATTGACACTAAAAACATTCTTGATCAACACCCGCCACAACGTGCGGGTAACATCAACTCGTTGTAAACAAATTTGGAAAAATTCATGCCAGTTTGGTATGCTTATATTAATAACATTCATCATCAACCATCCAAACACAATAACCACCTTAACCGTCAAAACAATCATCAACCCTGCCACTCAATGTTTATTCATAAGATGATAAATTATTGTTGCAATGAAATTCACAATAATCCTATCAACCGTTTAATTTCAGATTGCATACAACAACTTGCTGAAAAGCTTCATTTGCTCAGCTTCTAGCCCAATGATGATCGATAAGCTCCCATCGTTTATCGGGCTAGGTAAAAAATAACAGCTTCCTAATGGGATACTAGTTGGCCCCATGAAGATGGGTCGGCCCCATCCGAAGTCAGCCTCGTGAATCAAGAGCCTAGCCCAACTTATTATTCGAAGATTCGTGTATTTATAAGAAACCTTGGGCTTTTGATCAAGGTGTTGTTCCAGATAATCCAGTGCTGATTTTAAATAATCGCTATTCATAGTCACTAACGCATTATGGATTTTACTTGCAGCGTACCAGGTAGGTTTTGATTGAATTTCGCCTGCAGTAGCTATAACTGCGGTTGTGAAGATAGCATTCCCGAAATAGCCAGGTGGAAGATGTGGTTGAGAGCGGGCCCTTCCATCGGTGGGGATGTCGAGCTTGGTGCTCTGATCGTCCTGCAACCCGCGGGCTTTACACACACATTTCCAAACATGGCCCGAGAGGATTTCAAAAGAGCTGTAGTTGATTGTGTTCCCATCTTCCTTTGATTGTGCTTTGAGCAAATCGAGTTGGTCTCGTGTTAATTTGAAAATTGAGAAGATGGTTTCGGTTTCATCTGATGGGACTTGGAGCGGCATTGTTGGATCTGGGTGATATTCGATGTGCTCGAAAGTGGGTTGTGGTGGGTCCCGCGCACGAAGGAGGGTTCGGTCTATGAAGGGTGGGCGATTGATGTCAAGGCCACGAGCCATATCCGCCCATGTGTTTATAAAGTGCATCGCGGATTGCCCATCCGCAAGATAATGGTGCATTGAAACTGTTAGGGAAACTCCACCACATTTGAAGTAAGTCACTTGCAAGAGTAACAAAGGATAGGATTGAATTCCCAGCGAGTAATCGACCACCGGAACGAGTTTCAAAAACTTCATTTGGGGCGCAAAGTCACCGAAATCATCGACCACACCGTCAGACTCAGCTTCCAAAAACAACGCACCTAGTCCTTGACAATCAATCTCAACCCGACCATCTTGGTCTTGTACAAATCGCCCTGCCATTGGATAAAACGCAACTAATGCCCTGCTCAAAGCATCCTTCATCACTTTCGTATCAAAGAAGTTGACAGCACCATTGGGCCGGTAAAAATACACCACTGGCGTGTGGTAATTTGGGGCCATTAGATCGAGGCTAGAGATCCATAGCTTTTTGCTCGGTGTCTCCTCTGCGGGCCTTACCATCGTCGATTCTCTTACCACGATCTCCATCTCGACCGATCTTCGCTTTTTTTTTTCCCTGCAAGATGATCTACAACTTTTAGAACTCACTTCTACCTCAATCTATTATAAGATGGAGTGTGTAATTTATTTGAGGTCCACCACTGCCAATCATATCACGTGGATATCCGTGAATTCGTGATATGTTTGTAGTTGTTTACTTGAGGTCCTAACATTATGTATGCATAGTATTTTATATGTAAAAGAACTTGATCTTTATATTAAATTGAACTTTTTTGTGTGTCCAAATCTGTGGCAGTGATTGCATTGGATTTGTGGTAATTGCTTTATTCTAGTTTTGTCCTTTTTTGCAGACTTAGGATGGTCATCATCATCTGTCCGTTTTTGTTCACATGTGTTGTTCTTATTGTTTCTCTATAATTGAATAGCTTATTCCGAATATTAAGATCACACAGGCGCGTAAGCTAGAGGTAGCAGAGATGAGGATGTTGCGGTGGATATGTGGACACACTAGGTTGGACAAGATAAGAAATGAGGTTTTTAGGGTAAGATTAGGGGTTGCTAGTATATCAGACAAGATAAGGGAAGGGAGGTTGAGATGGTTTGGCCATGTTAGGAGGAGACCGACGGGGGCCACAGTTAGAACCATGGAAACCATTAGTGTGGAGGGAAGGAGGAGTAGAGGTAGACCAAAACTGACTTGGGATGAGAGGATTAGACAGAATTTGATAGACTTGCACCTTTTTGAGGACATGGTCGAGGATAGGAGTTCTTGGAGACGTAGGATTAAGGTTAACGACATTTAGGAGGATAGTTCGATTTGGTATTAGATGCTCGACTTAGGGGCTTGATTTTTCATCTTTATATTGAAAGCCTATGTGTGTTATCGCTTGCATTTGTGTTATATACTTTTTGTATGTTTATTTGACTTATATATCTGGATTTGGTTTAGGAGCTGGGGGTCTCACCGGAAGCGGTACCAATAGCTTGGCTATGAAGGTTTGAATAATCTTGTGATCTTATTAACAAACGTAATGAAGAATATATACATAATACATGGCCAGTAAATAGGAAACAATATCTCCTAAATATATGTGGAGATATATACAAATAATACAAATATCTCTTTGAGATATTATGTTCCGCTAATAGACCCCCGCAGTCGAAGCAGTAGCCGGCCGAATGCACAGACTGGATTTGAAACGAGTGAAGAGTGGTCGCGGGAGGCCCTTAGTAAAGATGTCGGCATATCGATAATCCGCAGGAACATGTAAAACTCTAACTGCACCAATACGAACTTTCTCACCAACAAAATGAATATCTATTTCCACATGCTTGGTGCGCTGGTGTTGCACTGGATTATGAGACATGTACATGGCAGATATATTATCGCAGTAAATAACAGATGCCTGTCGAACGGGAACATGTAATTCTAATAGAAGGTTGCAAATCCAAGTGAGCTCAGCTGTCATATTGGCAACTCCTCTATATTCGGCTTCAGCACTTGATCGTGAAATAGTAGCCTGTCACTTAGATGACCAAGATACCAAATTGTCCCCAATAAAAACACAATAACCCGACGTCGAGCGACGCGAGTCTGGGCAACCCCCCAATCAGCATCGGAGTAGGCTGTAAGTTTAACAGACTTGGAGGGGGATAAATGCAAACCATGATCAATAGTGCCCTTCAGATAACGTATTATACGCTTCATAAAGTTGAAATGTGGCTCTCGAGGGGCATGCATGAAAAGACAAACTTGTTGAACAGCATAGGAAATATCCGGTCTCGTAAAGGTTAAATATTGAAGGGCCCCTGCCAAACTATGATAAAGTGTTCCATCTGATAATAAATCCCCTGTAGAAGCACTAAGTTTTGAGTTAGTGTCGGTAGGTGTGTGACAAGGTTTGCAATTTTCCATCTTTGCACGTGTGATAATATCTTTGACATACGAGCGTTGAGTGAGGAATAAGCCATTTGGTGTATGTTGTACCTCAATGCCCAAGAAATGATGCAATCTGCCAAGGTCAGTCATAGAAAATTCTCGAGAGATAGCATTAATAAAGTACTGCAAAAGGTTATTATTTGAAGCTGTGAGTACTATGTCATCAACATTTAATAAAAGATATGCCATATCAGAGCCGCGTTTGTAGACAAACAGCGAGCTGTCAGATGAGGAGGTCTTGAAACCACATTTTAGAATGTAAGTAGCAAAGCGTTGGTACCAAGCTCGCGGTGCCTGTTTTAGACCATAAAGTGACTTTTTCAATCGACAAACATACTTAGGATTTTTCACATCAACAAATCCCGGTGGCTGAAACATATAAACAGTTTCATTGAGGTCGCCATGTAAAAACGCATTTTTTACATCCAACTGGTGAATAGGCCAAGACCTGGATGTCGCCAGGCTAAGGACGGTACAAATAGTAGTTGGTTTCACCACTTGACTAAATGTCTCATCACAATCAACGCCCACTTATTGAGATTTACCATTAACTACCAAACGAGCTTTATATCTCTCTAGTGTCCCATCAGCATGATATTTATGGCGAAAGAGCCACATACAACGTATAATATATGCATCAGGTGGACGAGGCACGAGATCCCACGTGCTATTATCTATTAAAGCATTATATTTAGTTTGCATAGCATGAGACCAGTGTGGATCAGACTGAGCATCACGATAAGATTTAGGCACAAGTGAGATAGATTGAGTGTGAAGATTAAAAGGAACCTTGGGTTTGGAGGTACCGTCACGAGAACTGGTAACCATAGGGTGCTGAGGTTGAGATTGCGGCTCATTGAGTATTGCAGCTGATTGGGTGGTATGTGTGTGCACGGGAGGTGGTGGTGCACGACGGGAATAAGTATACGTGAATGGGGTATGAACCGAGGGATGTGTGGTAGAGGGTAAAGGAGAAGCAGGTGATGCAGTGGACTGCCCCGCATGAGTAGGTTGGGCTGGTGGCAGGTGGACTGGATGAGCGGGCTGGTGTGTTTGCATTTGGGCGGTAGAAGATCGGCTGGTTGGCGGGTGGGCTGTTTGTACAGGTGTGGAAGCAGGTTGTTGGGCCACAGGTTGGGTAAATATGATTGGAGACAGGTCAGAGTCGAGGAAGGAATATGAATCCGACTATGGCTTAAAAGATTGTGAGAACGGGAATGCGATTTCATTAAAAGTAACATGTCTGGATAAAATTATTTTACCAGTAGACATGTCTAGACAACGATACTCGCGGTGATCCGCCGGGTACCCTAGAAATACGCATGGAGTGGAGCGAGGTGCGAGTTTGTGTGGATGTGTGTCCGATTGGTTAGGGTAACAAGCGCACCCAAACACACATAGATGTTCATAATCAGGGTTTTTAAGGTAGAGGGCAGTGGTGGGAGTGCGAAGATCAATGGTTTTAGAGGGGAGAGTGTTGTGAAGATAAACGGAGGTATGGAGGGCCTCGACCCAAAAGTGAGGTGGTAAAGAGGCATGTGTAAGGAGGGATAACATGAGTTCGTTAAGACGTCCAATCATGCGTTCGGCCAACCCGTTTTGTTGCGAGGTATGAGGGCAAGAGAAGCGGAGTTCAAATCCCTGTTTTGACGCAAAATTCTTAAATTGGGTGTTATCGAATTCACCCCCCATGGCATATTGAAAATTCTTAATTTTGCGATGAAATTGAGTGAGGATAAAGTTGTGAAAATTCGTTAGCTTGGTGTACGTTTCCGATTTGAATCTAAGTGGAAACACCCATGTAAAGTGAGTGTAGTCGTCAATCACAACCAAATAATATTTGTACCCATTCTTGCTTAAAACTGGTGAGGTCCACAAATCACAGTGTATAATATCAAATGGACATAAAGTGCAAGAATTTGATAAATTAAATGGCAATCGTTTGTGCTTAGCAATTTGGCACGAATTACAAAACAAAGAACGACTGAGTTTATGACAAGGGATAAACTTATTAGTATGTAAAAAATCTAGAACATGTAAACCAGGATGTCCTAGACGATTGTGCCAAAATTCTGGATCGGTGGTGGAAACAAAAGCAGATGCATCAGGAGACGTGGAAGCTGTGAGCGGGTACAGGTTGCTGGAGCTATTGTGCCGACTCAAAATTGTCCCACTCAGAAAATCCTTCACAGAAAAACCAAATGGATCAAAATCGACAGACACCCAATTATCACGAGTAAATTTTCGAACGGAAATAAGATTTTTAATGATATTGGGTGTGTGTAGAATGTCTTTAAGTTGGATAGGTTTCGAGGAAGAGGGAAGGGCGGAATGACCCGATCCAACGACTGGTACTCGATGACCATTGCCAACTAAAACATGTTTAATAGAATTTTTACACGGAAAGGAAATCATACCTGCGTCCGAAGTGAGATGGTTTGAGGCTCCAGTATCCATGACCCACTCCTGAGTTTCCGGGTTCAATGCCATGGCTTGAAATGCTTCCCCGAGTTCACTAGGTTCAAGCAGGTTAATGTCAGCAAGATGCGCCTGAGCAGAAGCGGGATTGGGCTGTGAACTGGACTGCGGTTGATTGGGCTGCCAAGGAGAAGCCCACCCAGGTTGGGTGGGGTAAGGATACGGTGGGGGTGGGGCCCAATAAGGGCTGGCCCAGTACGGCTGCATGTTGAAGGGCTGTTGTGCTGAGTACAGCTGCTGAGGAGAAGCCCAGTTCCCGCGATTGGATCTGTTGCTGCTGTTGGATCCATGAGAGGGCTGGTTGGGCTGTTGGGCCTGTGAAGGCTGGTGTTGGGCCTGGTACTGACCTGGGCCATAGTTAGAATTGTTCGGCCTGCCTCGTCCCAAAGGGTTGCGTCTGTTTCCAGGCGCCCGATGTTGGCTGTCACGGCGGGTGCTGTCTCGGCGAGGAGGCGGTGGTGTGGATGACACGGCGGCCAAAGCCTCAGATGGAGTGACATGGTTACCTTCCCGAGCAGCGTGTCGTTCGAGTTCCGATTGGAGCATGTTGCAGGCTTCTTCCCAAGATGGCAAAGACTGATTAATAATAGAGCCAATAGTGTCATATTCCATGGGTAACCCACGGACCAGTTGCAAAACCAGACTTTGTTCGTTGATGGGACAGCCGACATCATTCAACTGGGCTGCCAGATCCCGGAGTGTCTGGCAGTAGACGTCTAGAGATGGAAGAGCACTGAGTTTGAGATTGATAAATTTCTGTTGGAGTGCAGCACATCTGGGCCTTTGTTGTTTAGGAAGATGGCCTTAACCCGCTCCCAGGCTTCAAGAGCAGTTGATTCGGCCTCGAGGACACGAAGGAGATAATCTTCTGACAGGGTACCGTAGATCCACTGGAGTACAATAGCGTCAATCTTCATCCACTGTTCGTATGTAGGGTCATCTTTAGCAGGTGGTTGTGTAGTGATGTGATCCAAAACCTCGTACCCACGCGCATGAAGTTGAAAGAGCTTCACCCACGCAGAATACGTGACCTTAATCCCATCAAGAACACGCAGCTTTTTCTGAATGTCTGTGACCGTGTAAACGGGGTGGAGAGATGTTTGAGCAGGTTGCTTGGCGGATGATTCCAGTTTGTCACCCATGGGAACGAGACGTACTGGACAGGATCGGAAAAAAATGGGTCGAAACCCTAAAAGTCAGATCGAAACCTGACAGAAAAAAAAAGAATTCGGCTGGCTTAAAGGGGTATAGAGCGGATGCGCTCTGATCCCATGAAGGTTTGAATAATCTTGTGATCTTATTAACAAACGTAATGAAGAATATATACAGAATACATGGCTAGTAAATAGGAAACAATATCTCCTGAATATATGTGGAGATATATACAAATAATACAAATAATACAAATATCTCTTTGAGATATTATGTTCCGCTAATAGGCTATAGGTGGGATTATACTGGGTACGGTTGTTGTTGTTGTAATCTTAGATTCATAGTTTTATGCCCGGTCTTGGGTTGGGACCGAGGAAACCCGCTAGCTTGATATGACTAAAGACTGAAACTGTACCGAACCCATATGTTCTGGTTGATTCCCAGTTATTGGTTATGTGCAACTTTGGTTTTTGTCTTGGGCCGAAATAGACTGGGTTGGCCCGAACCATCTTGAGGTGTCAAACCAGGCCGGACTGAGCAGAACCCAACAATGAAATCCATTATCGAGGATCGATCAGCCCTTAAAAGGTGATTCGGGTTTCGGTTGTAAACAGGTCGGGGATAAGGCAGAGACCGATGGTTCTGTTAAATGCTTTTATTTACTTAATTTATGATTTCCCAATTTGCAATATGAGGGGTGCGATGAATTGATTAAAAGTAGTTTCTCAATTGCAAAACAGAAACATACATACCAAATGTTTGCTTAAATGCCTGAGTGAGTTCAAGTTATTTTCCGGAGTTCTCTCCTATTATCATGGCCTATATAACAACAACAACAACAACCATACCCAGTAAATCCCACAAATAACAAAGCTACTCATAGGGTCTGGGGAGGGTGGGATGTAGACAGACCTTGCCTCTATCCCTAGGGATAGTGAGACTGCTTCCAGAAGAGACACTCGGCTCCAAAACGAACAGTAAACCAACACATCAAGTCCAAGAATATATAAAAATAGAAAAATAGACTATAGAAAAAAAGAAGTCACCTATACGAAGCAAGTGATCAGAGTGGCACAGTATAATGTAAATCATGTATAATAGCATACATCATTTGGGCATATACACAAGAAGTCAATCGTCAGTAAAGTCACTTAAAAAAAAAAGAAAACCTACTTCCCTAAAATACACCTAAGACCTTACTGAAGTATCCTCTAGAAGTCCTTAACCCTAATCATACGCCTCCACGAAGTCCTATCTTGGACCATGTCCTCAGAAAGATGCAACTCTAGTAAATCATGCCTAATATGCTCTTCCCAAGTCAGTTTGGGTCTGCCTCTTCCTCTCCACAGTAAGAGTTTCCACTACTCTAACTGGTGCTGTCGTTTGTCTGCGCTTCACATGCCCAAACCATCTCAATCTCCCCTCCTTAATCTTATCCGATATAGTGGCCACTCCTAATCTCTCCCTAAAAACCTCATTTCTTATTCGATCCAACCTCGTGTGTCCAGACATCCACCTCAGCATCCTCATCTCTGCTACCTCCATCTTGCGCGCTTGTGTCTTCTTGATAGCCCAACAGTCTGTTCCATATAGCATAACTGGTCTAACTGCTACCCCTGTAAAATTTCCCCTTTAGTTTAGTAGGGAACCTCCTATCGCACAATACTCCACTGGCTGCCCTCCATCTACACCAGCCAGCCTGTATGCGATGGGTTACATCACTATCTATGTCACCATCCCTTTGTACAAAAGACCCCAAATATTTAAATTTAGTAACTTGCGGGACCAATTGATCCTCAATGGTGATTTGGGTGTCATCGTCATCGGCTACACCACTGAAATCACAGTGTAGATACTCAGTCTTAGATCGACTAATCCTTAGGCCCTTGCCCTCTAGAGCTAATCGCCACTCCTCTACCCTCGCGTTCAGGCACTGTTTAGTTTCTGCAATCAACACAATATCGTCTGCAAAAAGCATGCACCACGGAACTGTCTCCTGAATCAACTTGGACAACTCATCCAAGACCACCGCAAAAAGGAAAGGGCTCAACGCAGACCCTTGGTGGAGTCCTACCTCCACAGGAAAGAAGTTTGTATCCCCTACGGGCGCGCGGACACTAGTTTCCGTTCTATCGTATTATCATGGCCTATATACACAACAGAAATAACTTGAGATAAACAAAATTAAAATTTAATAAATTATGCTTGAAACTGGTAGGGTTAGAGAGAAACTAGGAGGTAGGAGATTTTGTTTTAATTTCTTTTAATATAACGTGCTGAATACTTTGGTATCTATTCTTTTAATGTTGTCCTGATGTTTTTTTGACCAATATAATAACCCTCTTTTTATAATGTGTCATTTCATGCTCTCATGCTTGTGTATTGCTGTACTAGTATAAGATTTATAGTTCACACTTCACATCCACTGGCCAGATGATTTAATATTTGACTTAAGGCCACCACCATTCTTGTCAATTTGAATTGAAGTTCCTACAGATTATGTGGTGGTGACGCTGTTAAATGCCTAAGGCTCCCAAACGGTCAAATTTCCAATTTCAAAATATTTAAACCGTCAAATTCTAAATATTTACCCAAATCCCTCCTAAAACTATATAACCCCCCCCCCCCCCCCCCCCCCCCCCCCCCCCCCTTTTTACACCATTTTCCCACTTTTCATCTACCACAACTCATCTCTCTCTTTCTCTCATTTTTTA